>ML663565.1:15151882-15306320 GCA_007570785.1 Antilocapra americana
TGTGTGTGTGTGTCTGTGTGTGTCTGTGTGTCTGTGTGGGGTATGTGTGCTCCCCTGATTCCTCCATCCAGGAGCTTGAGAGCGTGATGGCAGTCTGCCTCACTGAACACCAGTCCGCGGTCCCCTGGTAGAGAAGAGTGGGTTTCTTCTGGTCCTAGAGGAAGTGACTTTATGGAGCTTTGCCTACATCTAAGAAAGGCAGAGGAGTTTTCCTCCTAGGGCACAGCAAACTAAGAATTACTTCTTGGAGCCCATGTGTTACTATCATGATTTCACGTATAAGCAATTGGTAGGATGTCTTTACATCTAGAAAACACCCCACACATCAGGAAGAACACATTCTAATCTTTAGAGGTGTCAAACCTAACTTTTAGGCTGTTGGACAAGGAGCCGTGTTTTTGAACATTTAGCTGAACAGGAGTTTGGGGGCCTCTTTTTACATGTGCCCCCGACACGGCACCAGCCTCTGTCATTTCCAACCATTCTGGTGGCTGCTCTTTATTTTTTTCTCTGACTTTTCCTTCCTTGAAAAAATATACACCACACAGACACACACACAGTCGAGTTTGTTCACCACACCTTGGTTTTCAATTACATAAACCACCTCAGGCAAATTTAGAAAATCAAGACTTTAAACCACTGGGTGTATGTACAAGCCTGGGGAAGTGGGGGTAAAGCGAGAAAGAGGGGGAGGGAGGAGGAGAGAGGAAGGAAGAAAATTTAAAAGACGATGGTTAAGGCTGAGGGGACTCGCCTGAAAGGAAATGAAAAACCTTAAATTTTTTATATTGACCTTCTGCTAACATTTTGTCACACAAGCACAGACCGGATCAAGCCTCTCTGGAGCTCCTAGTATAACCATTCACCATGAAAGAGGTTTGGGGCAGGTCCAATAAAAGATATTAAAACTCAGTTTTAAAGTCAAGGGCCCTAGAAACAAGAGGCTCGCCCCTTCCTCACTCTCAATGCTATCTACTGGCAAATCCGTACTCAAAAAGGAAGATTTATGTGGATTTCTGAAAGCATAATTTTCCATCAACCTTTTCCCCAGGGGCTACAGAGGAAAAAAGAATCCAAGAGTCGACACAAAATTTCAACATCAAGAAACATTTTGATGATGAGTGTTAACAAATCAGGAACACATGGTCTTAATTGACTGTGAAATAAATAATGTTTCAAAATGAAAGGGGAAAAAGTGTTCAGATGTAAAGCATCAGAAAGGACTCAGGCCTTGAAAGTTGCTCCAGGCACTGAGTCCTCCCCACTCCCAGTTCCATCTTCTCCTCTCCTCTCTTTCCTGTCAGGGGGTTCCTGTTTTCATGAAAGTGAGACCCTGCTGGCTTCCCCTGACCTAGATTCACTTGCAAATATTTCTCTTTGGGAACCTGTGGAGCTCCTAAAGTGTTTCAAAGTAAAAGCGTGAACATCTTCAGGGTTAGGACCCCTGCCCAGGGTCTGAAGACAAAAACCAGAATCAGCAAAAGGAAAATCAATGGGCCCTGATGCAAGTTCATCTTTCATTCTCCCAGCACACCAGTGGGGTTCTTCCTGCAGGATGCACATCGGAATTACCTGGAGCACTTAAGACATCTATGTGGGCCTTGCACTCCATCCCCAGAGATTCCAGAGTCCTGAAGGAAGGCCCAGGTAGGGGTGTGTCTGAATCAGCATTTCTAACAAGTGCCCGAGGAGATTTGAATTAAATAATCCTCTACAGGGCACTCACGTGTCCAGCAATGGTCTAAATGCTTTGTGCATGTGTGTGGTGTGTGTGTGTGTGTGTGTGTGTGTGTTGCTCAGTCGTGTCCAACTCTTTGCGATCCTATGGACTGTAGCCCTCTAAGCTCCTCTCTTTGTGGAATTCTCCAGACAAGATACTGGAGTGGGTAGCCATTCCCTTCTCCAGGGGATCTTCCCCACCCAGGGATCGAACCCAGGTCTCCTGTGTTGCAGGCAGATTCTTTACCATCCGAGCCACCAGAGAAGCCCAGAATATCAACCCTTAATCCTTGCGACACCCATGAGATAGGCAAGCACCATGATCACCATCCCCATTTTACATGGGAAGAGATGGAGGTACAGAGGGGTTTCCAAATTTGCCCAAAGCCACACAGCTATCCAGAGGCAGAGGCAGAATTCAAATCACCTGGCTCTAGAGTCTACACTTAGTAACCCCTCTATCAGTAACTCAGTACGTGTGGCCCTGGACCAGCAGTAGCTGCAGAAAGCTCTTGAGAAATGTCAAGTTCTCTGGTCACACCCCCAGACCTACTGAATTAGAAACTCTGGGGTTTAATCAGCTCTCTAGGGGCCTCTGATGCATGCCAACATTGAAGAACCACTGCACCCCTCGGGTATAGACGGGAGTAAGGCAGAAGTCAAAACTGGTGACTCTCTGCCCAGCCTCCCCCCTTGTGGATGGAGCTGAGCATGTGTCTTCAGAGGAGGGTGAGCTCCACCTGGCAATGACCAAGAACTCTGAAGAGCCTACCGAGGGACTCTTCTCCCACCAGAGGACACCACCAGAACATAAGTCTACAGCACAGTGGTGCCTTCTCCAATTAAGGATAGATTCTTCCAGGATGACACCGCCGTGCTCGCCCTCCACAGCAAAGCCACAGGAGACTCAGCCCTTTTACTGAGAAATACCAAAAGCCCACTGTAATTTTTTTCCCTCCTTCCCCACTTATGAGGTTGTGAAGCAGCTCAGGATCTCCCTAAAGCCAAAGATCAAACCCAAAACACAGCCATCTCTTTTCCAGGCCTCTATTAACAAAAAAGCACAGAAAAATCCGAAGCGATTTTAGAGATACTTGCCACGCTTGACTCTCTAAAATTCCTGACTGTGCAAAAAAAAAAAAAAATGTCTCTTTTAAGGAAGGGAAGAGGGTGGGTGGGTGGAATGGGGATGGGGGGAAAGGAAGTTCTTCAATGGGTGGAAACCCTCTAGCAGCCAGGCAATCATCTTACTGTCAAGATTTACAGCATTCCTCTAAAAATATCTATGAGATCACAGAACATTAAGTGCATGACACCAAACATTTGTAACTAATCCATGAAAATAAAGTAAGGGCGTCAGGTTGCAGGGGGCATACAGTGGAATTTGTCTTGCGTTATCATTCTAAAATAAGACTAAAACGGCCTCAATTTAGTTGAAATACATCTTCACACATTGTCTTCCAGGGCAGAGCCATTTGAGAAATCCTGATTGCAATTCTAAGTGCTGAATAGGGAGTACTTTGCATTTCCTTTGATGACGCTGAAGGCTATAAGCAATCCTGATATTAAAATCTTTGGAAATTGATGAGTACCCCAGGCATCATTATAATACATTTCTTCCCAATCAGAGTAATTAAAATCTATTATGTGAACACGTGTTAATATTTTATCAACTACTGTTTTTAATTAACTAAAAGTCTGAGGCCTCTCACAGTAGTAATGATGTCATTTCAAGTGACATTTCCCCCCCAACCCCCACCCCACACATACACTGTCTACCCCACCAACTTCGTCGCAAACTTACCACAGTACTGAATTCTGGAACCTGCCACAGCAGCCAGTCCTCATTAAGGGTGTACAGCGCTTTGCAAGTGATTACATCGACGGGGCCCTTGTTTATTTTTTGGTTCAGAGTTGTCACCAGCAAATAGAACGGTTCCCCAACAGTCTCCTTGGAAAAAGATGCAAAAGCGACAGTTTTTGCCAGAATCCACTGTACTTTCCAAAGAATTAAAGTTTCAGTTTATGGCACCATGACAAGAGACAGGAGGCAGTGTTTTCTAACAATCAACATGAAACTCTCAAGAAAATACATATTGCTCCACTCAGGACTGGGAGCAAAACTCAGGAAGCTGCCTCCTCTCCCCAGCAAACATGCGTTCACACACACACACACACACACACACACACACACACACACACACGCGCTCTTTCTCTCTCTCATTGCATTTACAGTTGATAACAGCATGAAGTACACAGACTGATCTTTCTTCTATGTGTAAGCTTCTCTACGTCAGCCTAACTCTCACCAGCTGGCCTAAGAACAGTTTGTAGAGGTTTAACCTCTGTTTACATTCCTGTTTAACTGCCCCATTTTTTTCAAGCACACTGAAAATAAATGGCAGGTTGATTAGCCTTGCTTGGTAACTAGAGTAAACATAAGAACATTTTATAAATTTATCGAGGAGGAAATTTCGGTGTTAACAGCTTCTCGTAAAGGAAGTGGCCTTTAGCTACATAATCTGCAGCCTCTTCTGCCCATGAGCAAGCCGGCTCCCAGTGGTTCCCGGACCCAGTCTTCATAGTCTCACCTGGGCACCTTTGCTAGTACAGGCCACAGAGGTACCCCACCTCCTTCCCCAGGCCAGATCCGATTCCGGATCTTCCCAAGCATTCTGATAACTTCCTCCTGCCCTTTTTTTTTTGTTTCCTGGGTCAAGGGTGTCTACCCTTGCTGTTATAGAAATGCTTCAAATCCGCAGTCACTTTGTGCTTGAATGGACTCAGAGCAGCCCAAAAGCGTGAGGCTTGTGTGCTGTGCTTTCAGGCAGCCTCCCAAGGCATGTAGCTCTGGGTTGACTATCGTGCAGAAAATAAACGAAGTAAAGGAGCCATCCGTGATCAAAAGGATATTGTTAAAGTGAATTTGAGGGGGAGGAAAGCATCAGGGCCACAACCAGGAAGTCAGACTGCCTCAGTGACGATGAGCAGTCAACCACGCGACCAGGGCTTGAAGCCCCAGTTTACAAAGGCGAGCTTCACAGCCAATGCGTCTGGCCTGGAAAGGAAGATTTCACCAAATCTCTCATCTGTTTTCCCTTGATCAGGTAAACCAAGGCATCTCTGAAGTCTCTTGGGATCCCACCCCACCAGCCCCCATACCATCCTCTACACCGAGGGCAGGGGCACATCCCTCCTCCGTCCCTGTCTCTCCCGTGCCACCCTACCCACCCTGGGCCCCCGCACCACTACCCTCTCCCCTGCTGACATTGCCTGTAGTCGCTTCCTTACTGTAGGACAGGGCTGGAATGTTCAGAAATTTCCCAGGTGGGGAGAGCGCTGGGACTGGAACATGACATTTCAATTCTCATGAGAAACTTCCTTTATTTAGAGGTTCACAACCACCCAGCGCTCTTCTCTCTCCCTCCCTCCCCCTTAGGTAATGTCCTGACCGCAAACCTAGAACCTCACTTCTCTCTTTGCCTCTAGCCCACATCAGAGGTGGGGATAAGCGCCCTTGGTGGGGGCCGGAGGCTTCTGTGGAGGTCAGCGTTCCGGGGCCAGCGGGCTCCTCTGGGCCGTGTGGGGCGACAGCGCCACACTCAGTGGCCCTGTAGGCAGAAGTCTCCAGAAGACAGCAGCTACACTCAGATAAGTAACATCTCATCTGGCATTGTTACCCACACCCGTGGTTCGAAACCTGGAGAATCCTCACCAGAATTGCTTGGGGCTCTCATAAAAAAAAACGCAGACATCTGGATTCTACTTCAGATGTGGGATCTCTGGAGAAGAGGTCTGGGCGTTGGTAGTTTTAACACCTTCCCAGCAGATTCTGATGCGTGGCCGGCTTAGGAAAACACGAGGCCATGAGGTTCCTTTGTCACCACTGAACACAAGCTCTAAGCTGTGTTAGAACCTACTTAGACCAGGATGCACACAGCTCCTGGGGAGCCAGCCTTCAGAGCCCCCTTTGTGGAACTGACCCCACCCTTCCCATCCTGTGGTGGGAATTAAGGTTGGCCCTTGCACCATCCTTCCCTTCCTGAGACCAGACTCTCTGACCATGGCTGTGCTTGAGGCTTTTGCATCTGTGATCTCATTCACCACCCCAGCCCACCCGTCCCCACCCTGCATTCTTTCCTAAGCCTGGAAGAAGGTAGCCTCCTCCTTGTGGAAGCAGTACGCGGGCTGGCTAAGAGCTCTCTGGTGCTGTCACAGAGTTATGGGACCTGTGCGCAGAAAAGTCTCGTCTATTCTGTGCACCCCAACCCTCCAGAATGCAAAATAGCCACAAAGGTCCTCACCTCATGGGATTCAGTGAGGAAAAGGAAGCAAAGCCCTTAGCATAGTGGCTGGCATGTTCAATAAATGGCAATTATCATTATTACTTGACCCACAGGGCCTTGGAGGCACAGAGGAGGAAGTTACCTGGAGGTCACAGAACTCAAGGCACCCAGACAAATGTTTGGGGCCGGATGGGTAGGGAGGGAGGGCAGGAGGACTAAGCAATCAGAGCCCTATGCCCCTTGGGCCCTTGGAGGGGGAAATCTGGCCCTCCAGGCCAGAGGGAATTGTTCCCCTGAAAATGAAAGTATCGCCCAACTGGCTGAATGCCACTTCCTCCCCAGGGAGCACGCTGCACCCTCCCTACCCCAAGTGCTCAAGACACTCGTGAATCAGCACTGCAAAATCCTGATGCAGAATCCTCTGTGCAGAGGGGCCATCTGGGCTCACAGCCCAGACTCTGGGGACTCCTGACCTTTTTAATACCCAAGAGCAGTAAGAGTGAGGCTCTGACTAGGCCTGCAGGGCTCAGGATAAGAATCACAAGGTCCCAGAAGAAAGAACTGGAAAGGAATTCAAAACAAATGGCCAGGCCCCTCATTCAGTGGGAAGACAATGGATGCCCAGATGGAAATAGTCATACCCAGAGCCACAAGGAGAGTTGGGGCTGAGATGAGCGTCTACCCAAGGCTCCTAGGCCAGTGCTCCTGCTTCCCTCTCCTGGGTTCTCAATGGCAGGGCGATGGAATCACCTGGGGGAGCTTGGAAACCTCGACTACCAGACCTTGCCCTGAGTTTTTGATTCAGTGGTGCTAGCGAGTGGGGGGTGGGGGGGGGGGGGCAGAGGTGCCTTTTGAGACTAAGACCCGGGAACTAGGTGGGTCCTGCTACCTCTTTCGAAGCAGCTGTGGCTGAAGCTAGGGAGCCAAAAATATTCACCACAGAAATAACCGCTCCACATTTCCCCAAAGCATCTGATGATTTATACCAAGTAAACAGAAAAGAAGGCAGATTTCATTAATCTTAATAAATGGGTATTGCCTTGGGAGAGAAAAGAGTTGGTAAAGAAAAAAAAAAGTTGTGCCTCTACTTGTAAGATTGCATTAAACTCTAAGCGTAGTCTATTTAAGGCACTGCTTTTGGGATCTAAACTTAAGTAGCACTGTTAAAACCTGTGGCATAGCAGTGTATCTTATTCAAACTTTAATTAGATTTCAGAACCAGCTACAAATACACAATTATGCAGTTTTGCTGGAATCTGGATGGCTGGTGAAATTAAAGGATAAGAACCTCCTGCACCAAGGGCCTCAGATGGTTGAATGGAGACTGGGTTCAACAGAACACACTTCTCTTCCTATTAATATTTCATAATACTAATGGGCACAATTTATGGAGTGCTTACTCAGTGCCAAGCAGTTGCATACATTTTTTTCATCTATGCCTCAGAACAGCCCTAAAACATTCTTGCATTCCATAGGTTATAAACCCAAGGCTCAGGCTGGTTAAAAAACCTGCTTGGGGCCTATAGTAAGTGGTAGAGCCTAGATTCAGACCAGGCAGCAGGCTCCAGGGCACTCCCTCTTACCCATGGCATCTGTGAACAGCTCACATAAGAAAAGACTTCAAGATTCAATTAGATTATAACCATATTCACATAGTAACTCTCACAGAGTGAACTCAAGGGGCTGGAGACTTGCTTGCACATGAGATGACCACTTGGAACTGAATGTCATTAGCTCACAGCAAGTGTAGTGGTAGGTAAACAGCAATTTCTCAGATGCTTCAGAGGCTCTGAAAAGAGTGTGTTTTCATCGGTATTTGAAATATGGGGATTTCCCTGGCAGTCCAGTTTAAGATTGTGTTTTCAGTACAGGGGGCATGGGTTAGATCCCTGGTTGGGGAATTAAGATCCCATATGCCAGACAGAACAGGCATAAGAAAAAAAAAGAAAGGAATGTTCTCTCCACTCAGCCTGTGTTAATTAACCGCGTGAAGATGGATGCAAAAGCCAATGGGTATAAAGTCTCAGTTACGTAAGGCAAGTCCTAGAAATCTATTGTACCATATTGTGCCGATAGAGAACACTTTTGTACACTTAAAAATCTGCGAGAAGGGTGAGTCTTACAGTGATTTTCTTATAATACAATTTTTAAGAAGAGAGAACTCTTACCTGAGGAAATTCTAAATGAATTAACACTTGCACAGGCCAGTCAGAGCAAAAGCAAATTTTCTCTTCCCTTTCATGCGCCCCTGGTAAGGACCAAGACTAAAAAAAGTAGTTAAATACTGCTCCATGGTGTACGCAGGACTTATCCTGGCAAAGCTGTTAGCATCTGCTGAAAATAACTGCTTATCGTCTTACTTCTGACACTGCCGAGGGATGCAACGCTTACCCGCAGGAAACCAGAAAGGCAGACGGACATCCAGTTTGTGAGGAGTTTCTCCACCACGGACTCTGTGCGTCTCAGCATGAGTTTAGGCTGCATGTTACTGCACTGCTCCATCAAGTCCCTTGTGAGCACCTCCAGGATGCTGGTTAGGTAGACCAGCTTGGTTTGCAGGGCAATGGTTAAGAAGGAAGCAAACAGACACCTGTGTCAAAACAGAGCCTTGGTTACAATAGCCAAGACATGGAAGTGTCCATCAACAGATGAATGGATACAGACCATGCGGTGCCTATATACAATGGAATAATATTCAGCCACAAAAAGAAGGAAATCCTGCTACTTGCAATTACACAGATGGATCTTGAGGGTGTCACGTGAAATGAAATAGAAAAAGAAAAATACTATATGATCTCACTCAAATATGGCATATGAAAAAAGACTCAAACTCAGAAAGAGAGATCAGATTGTGGTGATCATGCTGTACATCTAAAACCTCTACAGAGCTATTATGTCAATTACATCTCAATAAAAATTAAAGAAAAAACAAGATACACAGATGATGGGGAAAGAAACAGAGCCTTGGTTAATCAGGGTTAACCATCATCTGTGGCTTGTTTGGTGTTGATAGCCGTCTCCAAGGAAACTTGAGGGGCCCAACAATGGGGTGCTAAGGGAGTGTTTCCCTGTGGGTGCTTTTTTTTAACATCTAGGTTTCAACTACCTTAGCCTTCGATCCATAAAAACCACATATCAATGTTAACTTCAGTCATTTTATATGTTTCAGCTCTAAAACTTCAAACTAGAGCGGTAACAAGAAGTGAATGTCTTCCCTGAATTTTCAAGTGTTTTAAAAATAGAAAACAGCACTTCTGCTTTTGTGACTCAGGATTCATGTTTCTTTCTTGGTGTTGGGGTTTTTTAGGGTGCTTTTTTTGGGGGGGGGTCACACGTGTGTGTTTCTTCAAAATAGAACTTGTGTTAGGGTATTGTGATCTGAAATGGAGACACTAGGACTGCATGGCCACCCAGCCAACCTTTTGAGAGATGTAGGTTCTCAGATGCCAAGTTCAGGCTGTAGTTTGGAAAGAAAATAAGAGGCTCAGGTTTTATTCTCTCAACTTAATCACTTTCAAAATATAAACAAATTGATGGATACCTGTCCTTCACTGAAAAGTTCTTCTGCTTTTCAAGAGTGTGGATAACAGTAACAAGGAAACTTTTATTACAAATTAGGGCATCCAAAGCCGTGAGGCTTTCATTCTTGTCGCTGGCATCTCTGTTCTGAAAAAATATATAATATAATATAAATATACAAACTGAAAGTGAGAAAGTAGATCCACAATGGGTTTTCAAGACAATGAATTATTTAATATCAAATCTGTGATCCCCAAATGCCCACAATAGCAATTCTAAATAATAATGGAGATGATGATGATGGGGATGATAACACTATGAGAGTCAGGCAGTCTTGGGCTAAAAATGAAAACTTATAGACTTACATGCATATCTTCAGTGAAGATGTGGGTGAAGCCACCTGACTGAGAGGAAGGAGACACTTTTATTATTCATAACATCCAAAGGAAATGAAGTGGTTTTTTTTTTGTTATAATACCTAAGTTTGTTTTAATAAAGTAGAGACACTATTTGCGAATCTGAAGAGCCCCTGGGCTTATGCTCACCGCATATTCTCGACATAATAAATAATTATCCAACTCTCGAGAAACACCAGTGACTTCTGAAAGCCTCCAAGAATAATTATCATTGCATCAGTCCCATGTTTTGACAGATGAAGGCATTTAAAAGAATTGATAGTTAAAGAAGCGGTGGTGGAAAGATTATGCAAATATACAGACCACTCCTCAAGCCATTTACCTTCTAAGGATAAATACTGAGTTGTATTGGTAAGTTTATACAAGTCTTCCCTTAGAAGTATTGACTGTCTCAATACACAACGTTATTCAAGACCGGATGGAGAGGGGTGGCTAAAAGCTAGAATCTGGAGTCAAACGACTTGGGTTCCAGTTCTGGTTTTATCACCTGCTGATCACATGACTTCGGACAAGTCATTCAACCTCTCTGAACCTGACTTGCCTTATCTGCAAAATGGAAGCAATAATGACTCCTACCTCATGGGTTAGGTGTGAAAATAAAATAAACAAGTGCATAGTAAGGTTTTCACATCAGCTATCATTATTGGGTTTTTTTTTAATCACTAATTTAACAGCAAACTAAACCACAATGCCACTGCCCTGCTGGTTTCTAAAAATATTTTAAAGTGTTATGCTTTGTAGCCCCTGAATATGAACTTTGAAATTTGAGTTTCCGTTAATGTATCATAAATCATATTGGAATTAAATGATTAAATTTTAAAAAGCATGATGTGTAACACTGAGTCAATGGGATGAAAATATAAATTCAAACATTCTGTTATTTTTAAATGTTTTGGTAATCATTGAAACCATAAGTTAAAGTGAATTTCTTCTGTTGGGAATTCTTGCCTTATATTTTCAAATTTGCTAGCCCAAGCAGAAGATCTCAGACTATTTTGGTTATACTCTCCGCTAGTAATAAGAAAAATCAGACCCCAGGTTCATGTTTTCTAGTTCCTAATATTTTTCTGCTGAACTAACCTTATGTCAATAGGCAATTTAAACAGATTAATTCTTGACCTTAAATAGGGAAATACTGCTCTGGATCCCTGGGTTCAAAGGCTCCTTCCTCCTTTCATTCAAATTCCTCTCCTCCAGGTGGTTAGATGCTCTGCTTACCCTTATGTCTTCTATTTTCAGCAAAACAAAGTTGCCAATAAAATTTAAAGCAAAGCTTTTACATCCAAAAGAACCCAACTAGCAGGGCAAAAAACTAGGAGCTGGTAATGCCTTGGTCTCTGAGAAGCTACCATTTCCTCTGGGTTTTGCCTGTTGTTATTGAGTAGGTATTCATCACTCAAGTTCTCTCCCCACCTCCCAACTTCCAGGCCTAGAGGATGTGGTCCAGATCTATCAGAGAAGGGCCTATTCCACACCGGGACTTTAAAGTCTAGAATGAGTTTCAACTGGTGTCATCATAGTATACCTTCCCCTGTTCTCACATCTTTTCTTAATTATTATCAATTCAATTTTAACTCAGGTCTTCACAGCAGGGTTCTAACAAATGTATGCTTGCTTTTCCTGGGTCTTCCCAGCTCCTTTTGAGATGCTACACAACCCTGAGTTAAATCATTTTGCCTTCTTGCAAATGTTTCTCTTTTAAGATAATACAGCATTGTGTCTGAGATTTTTTTTAAAAAAAAAACACTCGCAACAGTGTTCTGTTACATTCCCCAACTCAATCTTGCTCTTGATTACCAAATTTAGAAAACAGGAAAACTTTTTTTTGCAGGCCACAGATTACTCTCTTCAGCACTCAAGGGCAATCATTAACTATAAAAGCCCACATAGTACTCCTGTAGATGGTAGAAATCTCTTATTTTACTGCTATTAAATTCTTAATGGGAATCTCAGATAGCTGGGAAATAGGACTCGTGGTGCAACCTTTGCTGAGGCCAGGCACAGTCATCCTGACTCAGGGAATTAAACTCCCCTCCCCAGGCAGTGTTCTGCCGTTGAAATGGAGGAGTGCCAAATGGAAGTCTCATTGCCTGATATTCTTGGAAGATAACTTAAAAAATATATACAAGTGCAAAAAGTTAAGGTCTTATTTCTAGCCTCCTTGATTTACAACACTAAGACTTCGACAAAAAAATTATATATATATATATATATGGAAGGTGTTTTATGGAGGTACCCCAACCTTCAGACAGAGCATCACATATCACGGTGTCTGCTTCTGGAATGATAAAGAAACTGAAAATCGCTTACTGCCTGTGTCTGGGTTTCTGAACTCTAGGCTTCTGGCCAAAGGAAGCTGAGGAGTTGCTGGTAAAGTAATACAGACTCTCTTTTGGCCTGGAGAGACTTCTGGCTTTGCTTAGGAATCTAGATTTAAATATGATAATTGGTATTGATGTGTTCCAGAGGCTGAGCCTTAATGTGGCCACCAGTTCTGGACAAGAAAAGGGCAATATGGAAGAACTGGGGTACCAGGATGTGCAGGTGATGGTAGGAGGATGAGCGTGCCTTGCCAAAGACTTAGGAGGGTGAATGAGGAAGGCTATGCGAGTGGGTGAGAAGATGGCGGTGTGAGAACGTGAGGCTGAAAACCCAAAGCGTTAAGCAGACTATTCCTTGGAGCCCTAGAACACATTAATTAATCATCTCATGCAGCTATTTCTGTTAAATGAGGGTGACACCAAAGGATCAGCTGAAGAAAAACTGCTGAAGAGAACCGTAAAACTCTACATTGCTAAAAATGGCTGCTATTAACTCAAATTCTACGCATGTCTAGGTTCCTCCCTCTCGGCCAATAGCACTTTCCATCTCCAATTGCGAAGTAATGGTGAATAATCTAGTGGCTGCAATGGAAGTCATGCAGATAAACACAACAAATTGGCCACCCCACAATGTATTGATTTTTAAATAAACTAGCTCACTTCCCAAGCTACAAACTCAGTTCTAAACTGGTGGTAAAATAAGCAAAAATCATCACTCTGAACTTGTGTCCCTCCTAGGTTTTTGTTACTGGACAAAGAGTAATTGCCAGTGACCCATCACTGCTTTCTACCCTCATCAATCCAATTAATAGTTCTCCTCCTCCCCGCTCTGCTCAGATTTAAGCTATTATTCTGTACCAAGCACATTATCTGCAGCTGCCTTGGAAGCAAACACCAGTTTTTGACAACAGCAACAAGCACCTTCATTATTATTCAAGTCTCAACCTTAGGGAGATGATCAATGCTCTTTTACCTCAGGGAAGAAAGTTCTCAGAGCAAAATGTTTGTAGTCAAGGAAGGGAACAGTTCCAAAACTATCAACCACATCCAATTTATCCATCTGCAGCTCAGCAAAGCCTGCAAAACAGAATCCCAAGAGCAATATTTTAACTCAACCAGCAATGGATAAGATCTTCTGCTGTTTCGTCTAACACAGAGTATGACCTTGCTTTTCATTAAAGAAGAAACAATAGATAATTACTTGGTTGGCTGCGAAGAAACTGAAATAAAATACAAAGCCAGGCCTAGACCCTGCTGTTCAGTTGTCTTCTATCATACAAATGGTTCTCATTAACATGGCTGGTTCCATTTAAGGGTAAAAAAAAAAAAAGACAATTAAAAAGCTTGTTTTTCTACAAATACAATTTTGGAGCCTACCATCGCGTATCTCCTTCCGGAGCTCGCTCTCAAGGAGCTCCAATTGTTGGCTCTGTTTGCGACTCAGCTCCTTTGATTTGTGCCTGGTCACTCCAATGGCCACTGCAGAGACAGAGATCCAGCAAGAGATTGACGGGTTAAAACACAGAAAGGAAAAAGCAGAACCAACTTTTACAGTTCTTGTACAGAGGGAAAGCAAGAAAGACTAGCATGGAAGAGGTAGAATTTCTAAGAAGAAAAATTCCCAGGGAGGGGTCACTCTAGAGAGGAAGATGCTCACATGTAACAGAAAAAAAAAAAAATTACTCATCTTCAAAGTAAAAACTAAATCAAATAACCTTCACTTGTAACCAAAGATTCCAGCTGGCTGAAAAGTAATGAAACAAGCCAAGTCTCCCTACAGCCACAGGCCACTTATATTGTTCTGTTCTGTTTTAATGTTTCTAAACATCCCCAGAGAAATAAAGTTGAACCTTAAATGCAGAAAAAACCCCACAGATCCACAGTGAGCTACGAGTCAAACTTGCATAGATCAAATGGAGTGACAGGATGAGTGGTCCACAGAGAACCCCTCTATCTGGATATTGCTTCTCTCTCCACTTCATGCTGCTTCTAATCTACACTGTAGAGGCAGTATACTGAACAAGTTCAGCATGCGGTTCATGTCCCTGCTCTGCTATTAACTAGCTGTGTGACCTCAGGTAAGTTCCTTAGCATCTCTGAGCCTGCCTTCTTATGATATCAACAGGATTCCAATAAGTAACTCACAGAAAGCATTTGGAACTTCTTTTTTAAAAAGAAAATGTAACAACTGTCCTTGCAGCTGCTGCTAAGTTGCTTCAGTCGTGTTCGATTCTGTGTGACCCCAGAGACGGCAGCCCACCAGGCTCTGCCATCCCTGAGATACTCCAGGCAAGAACACTGGAGTGGGGTGCCGTCGCCTTCTCTGCAACTGTCCTTATTATTCTAGAAATTTTTTCTTCTTCTAATAGAAATTTCATGATAAAAGGATCATGCTACCAGTAGATGTGAATGATGCTGGAGGAAATAAAATCCAATATAGTAAGTCACCTCCATACCATCATGTTTCATTCCGATAGAGGGTTTGTAAGCCCACTTTGTTCATAAGTCCAACAAAGTTAGCCTAGGTACCCAACTAACATAGTACTGTACTGTGATAGGTTTATAATACTTTCAATAAAAATAACATGTACATAATAAAAAAACAAACTTTTTCAAAAAAATTTTTAATCTTATAGTATAGTATCCTTAAAAGTATAGCAGTATAGTACAACAACCATTATTCAGGGGCTGACATGCATCTTCACGTCTTTGAAAGTTCACAACTTGGAGGTCCGTATGTAGGGACTTACTATACAGCTCTGCGCTGGACTACTTCATAGCCAACAGTCTTAATCATAACATGCATAATGCATCTTAACATTCAAGAAATGGTGGAGGGCAGTGATTCTCAAATTGACTTGACTGTGGAACCCTTTTTGCAGGAGCATCACTTGGGACCACCGGTTCACAGACCACCCTATAGGCAGCACCAGCTCACTGCCTGCAAAGGGAGCTAGCAGGCCACATCCCTCCAGTCACGACTTTTTCCTGGCTGCTATCTCCAGGGGAAGCCACAGTGGGGGTGTTTCATAGGTGGCAGCCCTTGGCCAGGTGTGTTTAGTGTTTTATGATGGACTGAAGGGTATACTTACTGAAGCTGCTAATGACACATGGTAAGAAGAGAGGGAGAATTTTAAAGGGCTTTTCAGGTACCAGTGAAATCAAGAGCCACATGCCAAATGGAGCCCTCTTCACCTTAAAGAGCATCAACAATTTCTACCAACAAAGTGAAGGGAGAGGAAAGAAGAGTCACAGAGAGCCCAGGAAGAGATCAGACCTTCCTAGGGAGTCACAAAGTTTACGGACTCCATGATGAGACTGCTCTATCTAGAGCTGCCTGACAGCAGTGGATTTCTCAAAATTTAGCTCAGCATTTAGAATTTACAAGTAATCTTCTTATTCAAAGCCAGCACCAGCCAGGACCTTTAAATATCAGGCCCAATTGTATATTAAAATATACATTTAAAATATATTAAAATATCAGGCCCAATTCTGGATTCTAATGCATATTAGTGGTGGCCAACTTGGGAGAGCTTAACAAATACCTGACATGATCACCAACAAACAGTACAAAACAAGGTCTCTATAGAATGTATTCATTCCATTAGGCTAGTTAACAATACATATAAATCTTTTCCTCACTGGACCGGGAATTCCCCAAGAGAAAGGACCAGGACTGAATTCACTGTCCCAAGGTCCAGAGTCCTGCACAGTTATCGCAACATAACAGGTGCTCCATAAACATCAGATAAACACATGCATGAATGGATGGATGAGTGAGTGAGACAGTGAGTATGGGGAAGGAAGCAATGAGCAACTATTAACAGAAGACCATCAGAAAGGCGATGCCTGTACTAAGATAAGAAATTGAAAGGGCTCCATAGCTCTGGAGAAGAGTTCTTTTTTTTTAAGGAGGACAAGAGGAAACAGACTTAAAGTGAAAAGCAGCTCAGAAACACAGATCAAAAACCGAATGGCTACAGGGCCCAGGTCCTCAGATGAGTTAAATGGCCTGTGTGGACACAGTAAGGGAGTGGTGGAAAAGAAGAGGTGTTAGTCGTTCAGTCATGTCTCACTCTTTGCGACCCCATGGACTGTAGCCCACTAGGCTCCTCTGTCCATGGGGATTCTCCAGGCAAGAATAGTGGAGTGAGTAGCCATCCCTTTCTCCAGGGGATCTTCCTGACCCAGGGATTGAACCTGGGTCGCCAGCGTTGCAGGCAGATTTTTTTTTTTTACCATCTGAGCCATCAGGGAAGGGAGTGGTTGAGTTTGTGGCAAAAGCGTGGTGAACACAAGCCCTCCCTCCAGGTGCAGCCACTCCCCAATTCTAGCAAACCCAGGCTATGGAAACATCAGGATCCAACGATCCAGATCGTCACAATTTTCAAGTGATTTTAAAGAATGTGAAGCATCTCATTTTAAAATGTTGTCGGTGACTTCAAAGTTTTAAAAATGCTACTTGAGCCAAACAAGACACCTTGGTGGGCTGGGTTTCATCCAGTGAGCAACCACCACGGGGTCACTGTGCCTGGATGAGCCGCAGAACATTTTAATAGACGTTACAGATCACGCTTACAAAATACAGCTCTGCCAGAAGGGAAGGGCTGGGGTCAGGGGTGTGGATGTTACTGGGATGAGCAGGCAGGATGAGATGACCGAGGCCCAGGAGCCCCATATCCCAGAGGAATTCCGAGGAAATAATGTAAATGGGACATCTGTCATCATAATTCACAAGTTTAGTGAAGCAAAGTGGGTTATATTTCTCAAACACCAAGCTATTGTCTTTGTGATTCAGCCTTTTATTAATGAAGCATCCTAAAAAAAATATTTAGGAAGCCCTCAGTATGAAACTATTAGTCCTTTCCTGAAGTTTTGATTTGGGTTTTCATCCACTGATACTCAACTGAAGCAAACTGCCCCTGAAAGCAAGAAAGTCTTCCTGCCTACCGAGAGGCCCCAGGGAATAATTTCTCTGACAAAATTAAACAGGGCACTTACCAAAAATGACAAACACTAGCAAGATGGGAAGCCCAATCAGAAAATACCAGGTGGAAAGAACTGATTCCCGTTCGACAGAGAGCTTCAGGTTTCCCAGTTTGACCTAAGAGAACAAAGAGCATCATTAGACCCAGTCGAGCTGAGAAACACATTTTTCCCCCAAAATGGTTTTCTCCAAGATACAAAAAGAGGTGGCAAGCTAGGTAGGATAGCTGACTAGGTTAGCTATGTGCATGAATGCTAAGTTGCTTCAGTCGTGTCTACAACTCTGTGTGACGCTATGAACAGCAACCTGCCAAGCTCCTCTGTCCATGGGATTCTCCAGGCAAGAGTACTGGAGTGGGTTGCCATGCCCTCCTCCAGGGGATGTTCCCAACCCAGGGATCAAACTTGCGTTTCTTATGTCTCCTGCATTGGCAGGCAAATTCTTTACCACTAGTGCCACCTGAGACCACCAGGGAAGTCCCCAAAAGTCATCTTTAGAGGCAGCCCTTTGCTGCTCACCTTCAGAAACCTTGTAACACTGTCCCCTACCTTCCGCTTCACTTTCGTTTATAACAGTTACCACCATCTAACACATCTTCCATTTATTTTCTATACTGCTGCCTCATTAGGTAAGCTCCATAAAGGCGGACTTTTGGGGAGGGGGGGTTCTGTTTTCCTCTCTGCTATATCCCTATGTCCCAGTGCAGGCATTCAGGAATATGTCATGAACAATGAAGAATGCTAGCGTTTGCTCTTTTTAACTAACTTGACACATGGGAGCACTTGTGGGTTTAGCTGTTGTTATTCATTTTATAATTATTATGACCCTCTTTACCATACAACTGATGGACCAAGGGAGGCTCAGTTCAAGCCACCTTATCTATGGTCACACAGCTATTAACTGGTGCCTCTGGGACATGAACACATTTTTTGTTTTGCCTTCCAGTCTGATGTTCTCTTTTCTTGTCCTTTATCCATTTATTTATGACTCTAGATGACAAAGCATTTTGGGAGGGACGTAGACTGTGCAGAGTCTCATATGGCATGAACACTAAAAGTGGAGGTTTCTAATATGTTTCCCTTCCCCATGGTCTCATGTCTTTATTGTGGGACATAAATATACCAGTGATGGGATCCTCAAACATGTCTGGGAAAAGATTAAATGCAGTGAGTGTGACTTCACAGTAGAGGAAATAGCCCATGACCCATAGATTACCTGGTCTCCGCTAGCCTCTACTGTCACTTTCAGTGTGCTGGGGAGACCCCTTCCTGGGTTTCTGTTAAGACATGTCACCTCTGCATTCAGGCAGAGAATGACAGCTCATTTGTCAATGGGGTCTAGAGATTCTGCTTGCAGATGCTACAGTCTAGAACAAAAGACTATTCTATGGCTAGAACAAAAGCTATCAAGATATTATTATAAACAATGGTGTGCTCAATGCTCTGCCATTCCAAGAGGCACATGGATGGATTCTGTAAGCTATTTTGGGGAAATAATGCTTGGGCCTGAGACACCAGCTTTGTTTATCTTCACTTAAAGTGAAGACCCAAAGGTCCATAAAAGATTCTATCTTGACTTCTGGTTTAGCCAAGGAGTTGAGAGAGTTAATTCTTAGATAGGTTGATAAGGAGTGCAGGACCCCCAAGGAGAAAAGGGGTCCGGGACCTTCAAGGAAGAGAAAAGGACAAATTTCTTTTTTCTACATGCCTTCATCTTAGTCACATAAGACTTTTTTTTCCCCTTAAGTTGTTATGGCAACAATCTATTTCTTAAAGAAAGTTAGTCTTTTTTTAAGCCCAGAGCTAATGATTACACAACAAAGCAACTTATCTTGCTCAAGAGTATGTTTGTCCTTAAGTTCTGTACTAATGATTATATAACAACAATGTATCTTGCTGGAGGACATGTTTCTCCTTCTTAACAGGAACCTTCTACTAATCCTGCTTTGTTAAGATGTATGCTGTGGGAGTGGGTCTGGTAAGACCTTTCTATTGTTAGTAACCAATTGAAAAAGTATATAAGACCTTGAAAAGACTAGCAAGTGGGGAACTCTCCACCCACTTAGACTTCTGATGTCTTTCTCTTTCCCTCTTTCACTGTAATAAAATTTCTGCCATAAGAAGTTCTGAGTGTCTGAAGCTGAGTCCCTGGTCCTGAAGCTAAATCCTTTTCTTTGGAGATCAGGAACCCACATCGTTCACCGTAAGCTATCAGAATCCCTCCAAATAAGGTAAAACTGGAGAAGGCAATGACACCCCACTCCAGTACCCTTGCCTGGAAAATCCCATGGACGGAGGAGCCTGGTAGGCTGCAGTCCATGGGGTTGCTAAGAGTCGAACACAGCTGAGCGACTTCCCTTTCACTTTTCACTTTCATGCATTGGAGAAGGAAATGGCAACCCACTCCAGTGTTCTTGTCTGGAGAATCCCAGGGATGGCGGAGCCTGGTGGGCTGCCGTCTATGGGGTCGCACAGAGTCGGACACGACTGGAGCGGCTTAGCAGCAGCAGCAGCAGCAACAGGTAGGACTGTCAAGGTACTTACATGAACTTTCTTGGAAGAGGTGGCGATGCTGTTTGCAGCAGTGATGTGTTTAATTTTGCAAAAGATGGTGGTAAGATCTTGATTTCTAGTAATATTTTCAAAGCTGCAATTTAATGACTTATTTTTTCCATAGAAGAGAGTAATTTCAATGTCTTCCTTGGAAATGTTGAAGTTATCATTTTCTTTCTGTGAAGAACAAGATGAAGAAATCTGGGCATATGTACTCACAAATATAACACACCTTTCTGGTTGAGGGGAGCACATTCCCCCCGCCACACCTTGAATGAGCGAGACATACTTGAATTTTTACTTCCAATTCTGTGTCCACCTCAGACTCGGCCCGATACCCTGTGAATCTGGGGTCATCAAGGTACTGCAAGCTTCCACAATCCAAGGCGGTCTCCTGGACTCTGAGCTTCACAGTGACATTTGTAGGCCCTTTTGAACTCTTTAAATTGGGGGCTAAAAATCTGCAGTAATTTGCCATACAATATTCAGAGACCTGAGGGAGAAGAAAAAAGCATTTTGACAGCTTCATTAATGAATCTCAGCTCTGGGATTAAAGAGCTAAGTGACCTGGGCAACTGAACCTCTTTCTGCTTGTTTTCTCCTCTGTAAAATGAGGATAACAGTACTACCTACCTCATGGGGTTGAATTAACTCTAAATGAGAGGGGGGCTCACTAAATTAAATGAGACTCTCCATGTGAAAATGCTTACACATTCATGTAAAAAAGCCCTCAACAAATGCTAACACGATTATTAACACTATCAGTGATAATGAAAGCAGATGATACAATGAGGGGGAAAGGGTACTTGGAAAGAAGTCAGTGAGAGAAAGGGGAAGGCTTTGCACCAGCGAGCCCGTGTGTCCTTCAGGGCATCAAGGCCGAGTCCTGGGCAACTGCAGGAAGGGAGGAGCTGGTCCCTCAGCAAGGCCAGCTGCTGGCCTGCATGCTGCTGGCTTAATTCCCTGTGTTGGGTAACGTCTGTGCTTTAGCAGAAATCACTAACCACAAGGAGGAAAAGACTTTGCAGGCCTGATGAAAAATAGAGGAAAACAAAAGTAAAAGGGACAATGCAGCCCCCATGAAAGAAAGAGCACGAAGATGGGAAACAAGGCAGAAAGGATGGCCTACTTTACAAACTTGGGCTTCCCTGGTGGCTCATTGGTAAAGACCCCACCTACAATGCAGGAGATGTGGGTCCTAGGTGGGGAAGATCCCCTAGACGAGGAAATGGCAACCCACTCCAGTATTCTTGCCTGGAAAATTCCATGGACAGAGGAGACTGGCAGGCTACAGTCCATGGGTTCATAAAGAGTCAGATGCAACTTAGTGACCAAACAACAACAGCTTTACCAGCTTCTTTAAAACAAATAAGCACACATAAATACCGTCATTTTCAGGAGTACAAAGAGATGGGCAGAGAAAGCTGCTAGGAGAGGGGAGGTTAATAAATATTCTAAAAGAAGAACAACTAAAACTCACAAAATGAAATTTGGTAGGTGGGGAGTTTTCCTCTCTATTATTTGCTGTCTACTATTGGAGTTTTGAAAAGAGGGTAGGAAGAGGCAACAGGTGAGAAAATCAGATGCAAAGCGCTGAGACATGGACAAGCAAAACCTCCCTTCCCCTTTAAGCCCCTTTCCAAACGACTGCCCTGAATCTCTCCTTCACATCTCTGGCAGCATGAAGAAAACCACAAAACCCACAGCCTCTCCCTTCTCAACAGCCGTAACCCCAGCAGGCTGGCTTTTTGCTGAAGATACCTTCCAGGAAGATGACTGGTGATAGGGTCACCCTAACCTCATTATTCTCAGCTCTCTAAATTTCCATGCCTGCGACCAGCTCCCGTCATCTGAAATACTTTTTATGCACTTCCCAAGAAACTTCTTGGCCACCTTCACTGGCCATCTTATTTTCTTTCACGCCTTCAAATGAAGCTGTTCTGTGAGATTCCATCTTAGGCCTTCTTTTCTTTCTTCCCTCAGCCCTCACTCCCAGGATGTCATTCACATACTCCCTCCAAGGACAATGCCAGAGAAATGACCAATCATCTCTGGCTCCACCATTTCCCCAGCATCCCTGGATACTGGCACGAGCATCCTCAGGGACGTCCCAGGCTTTTTTCAGTTACTCCTCCACATATTATCCTACGCACCATTGCCAAACTCATCCTCATAAAGGGTACTTACCTCACACCACTCCCTGCTCAAAGATCTTCAATACCTCCCCATCGCCTACAGAATTAAGAGCAACATTTTCAGTCTGATCCTTTCTTATGGCCCAATGTGGTTTTCCAGCCATTCCTCTGGTTCTTTCCCAACCCATCCTCTTGGTTCCAGCAGAGCTGGAATATCATTGATATTCCCACTAGGGGCCTCTGAGTAGCTTTGTCTCCTCTGCACCTGAAATTCCCTCTCTGCTTCCACCTGCCCAAGTCCTGCCATCCTGCTCCACACCACAGACCTGCTGAAATCTGCCCAATTTTAATTACCCTTTCCTTTAGAAACACACGGTGGGGTGTCTGAGCCAGAAGACAGTCAGCAGACCTAGAACATAAGGCTGCCTTGTGCTCTCAGCTTTCCACCCCAGTCAATGAGCCATCTCCCACCCTGAAGGCAATGACTCTCTTATTCCTTTTGTCCCCTGGACCTGGGAAAATGTTTTGCCCACAGCAGGTGCTCAATGAATTCTACTTGATTCAGGGACAGCACTTAGAAACGCAAGCAAGGCCTCTGGTCAGAGGGTCAACCTATAGGAAGCACTCAGCAGGAGGCATTGACATTATGGAGCCGAGACCTGGAGCCAGACACAGCTTGGAACTGGCTCTGCAGGGTGTCAGGACATGGGTGTGCATCCTGACAAGGCTCTGGGCGGACTTCGGAAGGTCTCCCGGATCCAGGTCAGAAGCCACACTGGTCCCAAGCAGAGGCCAGGTCTGTGGCCACTCAAATGCCTGTCAACTTTGGCAGGAAGTGGTCCGACTGGGCCTCCGAGAGACTGTTATCACATCTCTCATGAAGGAAGAACAGAAAGAAGAAGAGAGAGTGAGGAGAGCATTTGAGAAGAACTGATAGGCGCACTCAGTGGCCCCAGCCGCCTTCTGAAATCCATCAATTCCAGTGACGAGGCCCATGTGTGATTTGTGTTGGGTCAAGAACTGAGTGGGGATGGGGACCCCTGGGTGGGGAGATGAAGGGCAAGAGAAGGTGAGGTCAGAAGGAAGGTACCCAACAATTCCAAAAGACAGGGCGGGAGGAGAAGCACAGGACAGGCTCTCTGGGAGTTTTGCAGGTCACCGCACCTCTGAACCATAGCACGCTAAGTGCAGTGGGACCACCACCAACTACTCGTCCCAGAAACACGCATCTTTACATCACACCCCAGCCACGCAGGCATGTTCACACGTGTTCATTAACATGACTCGCCACAATCACACAGGGAGAAGATGGCAGCTCTTGGCATACCGAGTTCATTCCTCTTCCCTCTGTGCCACAACAGTCTGAAGTCTTATTATTTCCATTATAGCACAGATGGTAATATCTTATATACATTATATACCTTATAACAGCACAAAAGCACAGAAACCAAAAGTATCCCCAACATATCACTGACTCAATGGACATGAGTTTGAGCAAACTCCAGGAGATACTGAAGGACAGGGAAGCCCGAAATGCTACAGTCCATGGGGTCACAAAGAGTCAAACACGACTGAGTGACTGAACAACAACAAATATTTTAGTGTGATACAAACAAAAATCATCCTTGAAGATAACTATTATTACAAAGCAGCTGAAGACTTACGTTTCCTTTTACCTCGTGAGAAAAGATTAAGTTGTCAATTACATCAAAATTTCGGCCCATGATGGTTATATTTTGACCACCACTGCAAGGAAAAAAATAGGAGTTTCATAGATACACACAGGCATTTTGCATTTATGAATAAAATCATCATTTTATTCATAATTAATATTAAACTCAGTTATGTTTGAAAGCAAATTAATAAATTTTAATTTCAAATACATGACATTTTTAAGTCTTGTCATGACACTAGCCACAGATCATAGTTTTTTAAGAAACATAAAAATGTAAAAAAATTCAGGTTGGATCCTGTTTTAATTCTAGGAAAATGCCCAGATTTTTTAATAGAATTTTGAATTTCATTGTATCATGTTACCCTATGTAATCAGATCATCAGCTGCACCTGGAAAAGGTTTCACTAAACAGAATTTTGTTTGATTGCTGTTTAATCTATATGAAGGCTCTTCAATCTAAGAATTTTCAAAATCAAACTCCCAACCTACCAATTACATTTTATGTAGGGAGACAGGGAGTACTTTGGACAAGGTACAATTATAAGTGATATTACAAATCTAAATTCCTATTTGGTAAACCATATAAATAACAGCTATGTCCTAGCTCTCCCAAACTAAGCCAAATGATTTCACATATTCTTAGCACATAATCACATTTCAGCAAAATGGCCATTAGATGTGAAATAAGCAGCTGTCCACAACTCTGGCCACCCCCACACCCCTGTTCACATAGGTCACTAGACACTCATTCCAAGGGACAGGAGCCTGGACAGGTCAGCTCCGTGGGCCAGCAGGGCCCATGATGACAAGACCAGGAGGCGGGCACAAGAAGGCCAATTTGTATAGGGCAGAGGGAAGGCATTAAGCCCTGAACCTTCCAGCCACCAGGGGGGAGGCCGAGCTGGCCTCACGCCAGCCTGTCACCATTGCTAGAAAACCAGGCCAAGTGTGGTCTGCCAATGGCCAGACTGCAGAGCCGAGTTCTTACCCAGGAGTAACCGAGAGACGCTGGCTCAGACTGTCACAGGTGATGAGACAGTGGGAAACCTCCTATCTTACAACAAAGCACAGAGCACAGCAGGCCTGAGCCAGACAGCCGGGGAGCCTGAGCAAGCTGTCTGAATGCTCTACACCTCAGTTTCCTCACTGGCAAAAAGGGTTATGCAGAGAGGACCCCGTAGGCTTGTGAGGATTTCCTGAGTCAAAAGATCTGACACCCTGGGCATATGGGGAGTGTTGCATCACCGTTTGCTCCTATTTATAGGAAGGACTGAGACCCATGGCTGGGAGAAGCATGCTGGAGCTTGGTATGGAAATGTCAGCTTTCCTCATGCTACTATTAGGAGTGGAACTGAAGTCACAACCTCCAGGACCTCAGCACGTGGCTCTATTTGGAGAGAGAACCCTGAAAGAGGTAATTAAGGTTAAATGAGGTCATTAGAGTGGGCCCCAATCCAATATGACAGGTGTCCTTATTAAAAAAAAAAGAAAGAAAGGAGATTATAACACAGACAGGCACAGAGGGAAGACCATTGTGAAGACACAGGGAGAAGACAGCCCTCCGCAAGCCTAGGAGAGAGGCTCCAGGATAAACCAACCCTGACAGCACCTTGATCTTGGACTCATAGCTTCCAGAACATTGACTAAATACATTTCTGTCATTTAAGCAGTCCAGTCTGTGGTACTTTATTATGGCGGCCCTAGCAGCCTAATACATCCACCTCTCACTTCATCTTGAATAAGAATATTAGAAGTGATTTTTTTTTCTTTTTCCTTTTCCTTTTTCTGTTTTAAACAAAGCTTCATCTGTAGTTTAACCTAGACAGTACTTTGAAAGTTAGTTTCATGCTGTGTTAGGTGGAGAAACTACCTTTAGGTTTATATTCCAAAATCTTAATGTGAATTTAAATTCAACTAGGGGGAGAATTTTTTTTCTTAATATAAAGAGTCATTTGCAAGAGTTTCTTTGGAATTTCCGTTTCTCACATAGGGAGTATCTTTGAAATGTAGACACTGCTTCTCATTTAGATAGTTCCCAATATTTCTTGAAATTATTCAAAAGAGCTTACTCTAAAGGTTATAAAATGAAGGCTCTAAGAAGGAAGAAGCTTTGGCTCATACATAGGAGTGAAATGTAGTGAATAGGATTATGTATGTGTACCAGAAACCTAGGCTTAGTTACTACAGTTGAACAAACATTGAAAAACACAAACAGGATCTGAAGAGAAACCAGAATTTCAACAAACATTTTAGCTGTGAGTTTCCTGGCAGCCACAGCTAAGAATAAAACAAGATGCACTCACAGTATTTACTGTGATGATAGGAGGCAACCTACTGCCCAGGTATGCCTTTGTTTTCTAAGAATAAATCCTAAAGAGGAAGTCTGTGAAAATTAAGTTATGACAATTATTTCTATATTTATTTGAGTGAAATCCATGATCTTTATACATATGGCCTTGTCAACCACAACAAGAGAAAAATACACTCTAGAAAGTACCTGATCCAGGTGGTAGCAGGATATATGAGGGAGCAGTGGGGCAGAGCGATATAAGACAAAGATCCCACTGAAGTACAGTTCCCACCATCAAACTGGATACACACATCCTTCATTTCTTTTCGGCTCGATGGAAGAGAGAATTGCATATGGGTGTCATTTAGCACGTGGCTAACCTGTATCCTATAAAGGGGTAGAAGAGAGCTCTTTGGTGACACAGGTACCTAGCACAGTTGATTACCCAAGGAGACAGGATATGAATTTCATTTGAACTACAACAGCTCCTAAACTATCAGAACAGCCGCAGGCAGCTACTGATTAATCAGGGCCCACTTACCCAGCATGGGTATTATCTGGGGTCAGGTTCCTTTTTCTTTTGTGCATTTTTATGTTTTTATTTGCATTTCCCTTAGAAGTAGGGAGAGAAGGAAATGCAACCATTGCCTTTAAAAAGCTATATATATATATATATATATATATATATATATAAAATAGGAAGTGCCAAGCAGACTGGGTATCAAAGTATATTAAGGAATTGCCATTCATTTTGAGTGTGCTAATGGCACCATCCTTATCTGTTACATATACAATACATACTGAAGCAGTCATGAGTCAAAGGATATGATGAGATATCCTGGGATATGCTCTTAAAAACACTAGCCACCATCTTTCCATCACTCTCAGAAAATGTGGAGGAGACAGATGAAATAAGATTGGTAAAACGTTGAATTTGGAAGTTGGAGGATATGAAGAGGCTCTCTGTTGTGTATAATTGGAAATTTCCATAATGAAAGGCTTGAAAATCAATCAAGCACTTGCAGGGAAGGTGTGGTAGAACCCAACCCTGGGCAGAGATGGATTCTGCCATTCAAAGAACAAAGAGTTCAACACTAAAGTCCATGCCAGGAGCCCAGGGGCCTTGGAATCAACCAGCATCAGAGCTCCTGATGATCTCTGGACAGGAATTTAGCTGGGACTGTCCTGGGTGCTCTTGAAATCTGCAGGGCATGCCCTCAACACCCTTTGGGAGTCAAAGCAAAGCCTTCTACAGCATTCCCTCTGCAGCTTCCTCTGTGTATCACATCTACAATGAGCCTCTAAGCACAAGTCATGAAGACGGGGTTGTGTTTGGATAATGCTCAGTATAATTACACCACATGAGAATCTACTGTTATTACTGAAAGGCTTCGTACATGATTATTGACTGTAATGCCTATAGCCTTTAAGCAGTAATAATAGATTCTAACAAGAAGGCAAACTCAGAAATATTTGAGCCAGTTTGTACTGACACTTCCCCAAATTTACATTCTAAGATTTTATATTCAGAGCAAAGCTCTAGGAAACTCATTGTAAACTGGCTGATCATTAAAATTCAAACTTGTTTATCAATTTTGGAAGGAGAGAGGCAGAAATATGGATCATTCCATTACTATTCTTATATTTTTCTCCTTGGAATAATTAGGTATTTAAAAAAATGCTGTATTAAGAGAGGTTAGGATTATGGCACGAACTCTGATACAGAATTAACTGGGTATTACGTTTACTGCTCGTGAACTTGGGTTCACTACACAGATGTGGTTACTGAAATGCTACATGCAGAAAGGTCTCTCTTAGTCATTTAATTTAATAACTGCAGTATCTCAAGACACACTCGGAATTGAAATGAGAGCATAAAGAGTCAGAAACAGGGTAATGCTCTAAAAAACACCTTATTTTCCAGTGAAGCTGATTGCCTTTCAGCGAGCACACAGGTGTCTAACTTCGCTACACAAAATGAAAGATTTTTGCAGAGAGGTATTTAGCCAGGATAAACGATACAAAAATACCTATGTCGCATAGATACAGCCACTAATGTGTGCTGGATAATTCTGGTAAATAGCAGAATAGAGAAAAAGAGCACCCAAGGAGTAGCTTTTTCCATCAAAATGACAGACATCCCAAATTTACTGCTAGGAGGGGAAGGGGATGACGGTTAGATGCAGCAAATGAATTAAAACAAAGAATTCAGTATTTAAATACTGAATTAAAATGTTGAACAAATCTGTTTTAGTAGTTAAGAACCAAAACACCATGCTTCAGTGGATTGTCTTTGACACATTTCCATGGTGAGAACAAACTCACTATTCTACATCATGTAGACGGCAACATCTTTTTACTTTAAATTAGCCAACTCCTATAAACACTAACAAGCAGAAAACTGAAATGATTTATTATGTCACTATTACTTTATCTCATTTTGGAGAGTAACATTTACACAAGAGTGTTAGTAAAATATCGAGATTTTCTTCTCTCAAAGTTTTGTTGAAAGAATGTTTTAGGGAAAAGAGGTCATAGAACTAATGGTGTTCAAATGGTACATCATTGACCAGATATTTGTGTTGGGGTGTTTTCTTCTTCTTTTTCACACTAATGGATGCTTCATTTAGTTATATTTGAGCCTGAAACCAATCCAATACAGCTGCTGCTGCTAAGTCACTGCAGTCGCGTCCGACTCTGTGCGACCCCATAGACAGCAGCCCACCAGGCTCCTCTGTCTGTGGGACTCTCCAGGCAAGAACACTGGAGTGGGGTGTCGTTTCCTTCTCCAATACACACTTGCATGCTAAGTTGCAATACAGATAAGGCTACAGTAGAATAAAATGGATCAGAAAATTTGTCCTCTCAACTTTTAATAATACATTGGAAGAGTGGCCCTATTTTCCCATCAAATTCTAAGGTACTCAACTATTTTTCTAAGTGGATCACCTTCAAAATGATGTCTGTTCCTCAAATTATTTGATGTTGTTCATGAAAACAAATCAGGACCCCAATATGCAGCATCCTGAAACTGTTGTATTGTGAGGTGTTGGAGGTTATATGGCACAGATTCTCCCGCAATTAACTTCAATGTGGTGCTTAAATTATTTTACTTCTTGCAATCATGTTATATCAAATATACAGAATAACTGGCTCACACTGGCACATGGAAAGAAATTAACCATAAAAAGATTATAATCTCAGTGCTATTCCTTTGGTATAAGTTTTAGCTTTTCAGTATGTTACTAAGAATAAATCACTCATATTTCAACTCACACATCCTTCTCACAAGTACTGGTTCCTTTCAGGATCATCGTGATGTTCGATGCCTGGGTGAAGTTTGCTCCCATGACAATCACATTACTTTTCCCTAAGGTCGATATTTTCTGTGGCTCAATGGACTTAACAGAGAAGACCTATTGGAAAGAAAAGATTAAAACACAAGATCAAAGCGAAGAAATGGCATTGTTCCAAAATATCTGTTTATGCACTGCTGTTCGAAGAAATCACTGGGAAATTACAACATTTTGCAAACACAAGCAGACAGTGTTTAATGAAATCAATGTATTCAAGGAGGAGTGCTGCAGACTCCTGTCTCTCAACATGCGACAGCATGAGGTCAAACCAATTAGTCTTTGTCTCACAAGACAGTTGAAAATACAGTTGAAGAGTCTGACATTCTGTCTAAAGAGTGAGATATCACTAGAGTTCTCAAACATGCTTGCTGCCTCACAGCCTCTGGAGGCTCACAACGTAACAAAATCAAGTAAAAGATGAGGTGTCCACTGACTGTAAGTCAACAACAGATTCATCATTAAGTTGGAATAAATGTCATCCAGAATAACTTAAATTCCCAAGAAAGCAGTTCCTATTTTTTTTTTTGTTTGTTTGTTTCAGTAGGCTATTTGACTCAAGGAGTATACTGCAGGGAAAAAATCTCAAGGAACCAACCAGTTAAGTTATCTAAAATCAAGTAGTTGGATGCCTAAACTCCTGGAGCCATCCATTGGTTTGTAGATACCATCTCCTCCTCGGAACCCATTACAGGCTTTATCAGGCTTTTTTCTATTAACAAAGTTTCCCTTGGAATAACCCAATAACTGGGGCCCCATATCATGCAGATTTATGCACCTTACTTCTCTATTTGCAACATCTAATCAAATTCCCCTTGAAAAAACAAAAAGCCCTTTATTTGATGGCAGGAATCATTTTCCCTTTCAAAGACAAACCAATCTTGATCTCTTTCACTTTTCTCTACAGATGCCACTGTCTATCTTTTTGTTCATTTAGTAGTTGTTTTGTAGCCTATTTCCAGCAAGTCTACATTGTTCTGACCAAACAGAGCAAGATTCTAAGATTCTAGCCCATACAAAGCTCAGCAGATCTTTCATATGAGTGGATTTGCATACTCACAGTCTAAGTATTTGAAAATGACCCCCAGGTCCAGAGATGCTTAATCGTGTGGAGTTTGGCTAAGTCATAAATACCGAGTGTATCCACGTAGAGGAGAAAGTCTAGGAGGAAGCTGCTTAAGGCACTGGGGGAGCTCGTGTCCAGCACCTGCCTGCTACCTGTTTCTTCAAGCACCCCAGTACCCACTGCTCCTTCGTATGTCTGATGCTCATCAGGATGGCCTTGCTGTGCTGCCCACCCTGCTGAAAGGATGTTTTATCATTCCGCTCCTTGACAGACACAGGTGCTATATGGTGGAACAGTCACCATCACTCATTATCACTGTGGATTGATTTTCCAGATTGAGGTAAATTCATTGTTAATGTCATCACAGCAATGATGTAATGCGACAGGGAATTGATTTCGGTGGCAGAATTTATTTTAATCACTTAGTAAAGGACTTCAGTCCTGTATTTATAGAATCACAGAGGGCCTGAGAGGGTCACTTTAATTATTCTGTTAGAGTTGACTGCATTTTATGGGGGAAATTATCCGCAAGAGTGGTACTTGGAATGGGGGGGATTAGCAAAGACGTGGAAATAAATCCCTTGCAAATGTCAAGTGTATGTTGTATACCAAAAGGCTTACTCTTTGCTCTGACATGATGCCAGCTAAGTGAACAGGTATTTGTTAAACACCCACAGGATCCCTGAGATGGCACGAGGTCCTGTGGGGGACACAGGAACTCTGGGTGCACTAGATGAGAAGGTAAACTCTTGGATTTGCCTGGAGCAAGTTAAATTCAGTCCACTGCTCATTCTCGGACAGCCCATGGGAAAAAAAAGTCAAAAAAAGAAGAACATTCCATGACATGTGTAAACACATGAAATTCAAATTTCAGCATCCATAAATACAGTTTTTTGGGAACACAGCCACACCATCATTTATGCATTGTCTGTCACTGCGTTTGCACTATAGTGGCAGAGCCGAGTCTTTGCGACAGATCACATGGCTTGCAAAGCCTGAAATATTTACTGTCTGACTTTTTGAAGAAAAAAATCTGGCAGACCCCTGCACTATTGGGTCCACTGTCTTCTTAGGGAAGCAAGAGGCTTTAGGTAAACCTCGATGCAGACTTCACATTTATATCCAACTCAGCTCTGATTCTGCGGTTTCTTTGCAGATAGCCCTTCTCACTTCTTCTACTTAAGACAGTTGATGTCTGGTCAAGTGAAATTTCAAACAAGCCAAGTAAATGCTACTTCTTTGCTTTCACCAGAGGATAAAAAGAGAGCCTTCTAACTAACAAAAAAAAGGTTTTCTAAAGGGGGTTACAGTCTGCTCCTTAAACAGCTCCACAAACACCATCAGAGGACCTGCTATGTCACCTGATTAACTTTTTATTTCCCCCTGAGGAGAGACAGTCCTGCTACTTTCAAAAGGATTTCGCTTTAAAACCTTACTGTTGACAGAGGTTTCCATTGGCTGTCTAGGATGGAATCTAGCCCTGGTCTATCTTGTGAAAGCAGATGCTTCAGGTCTGCTTGCAAAGAGGGTCAGATAAGTTGTCCTTTGTCTGCTTGGAGAACCTCTTTTAATAAGTGACTTAAAGTGCTACCAAGGGGACCTCATTAAATAACCAGCACAGACATATAAGGGAAAAAAAGACAGTGTACCTACATGGCTGTACTATATGCCTACAATTCTTGGAAATACAACACTTGCTATTTTTACTGATAAATAGTCTTTAAAAACCCAGTACATACAGGAGGCCAAGAATGATCTCGTCACACACTCAGTATTCTAGATCTATTTCTGTATTTGAATCAAGACTTCATTCACAACCTGAAATGAAGTAGCAGGTCCCATAAGCTGACACATACAAGGGGTTAATTTAAAAACATAATCTGGTTTGAGGCAAAGAGATTATTCCTTCCAGCCCTGTGGAGTGAGATTCCCCCCTCATCCTATGCCCAAGGATTTCCATTTATCAAAATCAAAATACCATTGGCTCTAACCCTTAGAGCCCTGAGTTGCCCAACAATTAACCTCAGAACAGTCTATTTCCTGTCAGTTACATTTTAAAGACTTAAGAGTAATTTTTAAATGACTGCACAATTTTAAATTATTTAATAAAATATTTGGAACTCTGGTTACTCACAAGTTTAAATCACTGCCTATTTGATATTTTTAAAAAGCACATTAGAAACTGGTTAATTAGGTGATTACAGAATACCCAGTTATTTTCTTTTTTTTTAAAAAAAAAAACAAAGTCATTATAAGACACTGGAAATAGCACAACCACTAAGAACTAGTTATCTTTGGAAAGGTCTAACAGGATTACTCTTGACAGAAAGAGTACCTTTTGTGAAACCTGATGTCAACACAATTCAAATTACCATGACATGAATGGAGAAACTACCACTATGATCGAAAAGAATATTAGAAAGAGGTACATTAGGAAGGCTCAATTTATTTAGACCAAATTGTACTTTATTAATCTGTTTCCAAAAAAAACCTGAATATAGCAAAGCTCTCTGTAGGTCTGGACCTGAATCAACACTCAGTAAAATGTTTCTCAGATTTTCACTTGTGAAATTAGTTCAAACGAGACTGGATAAAAAGTCACATGGATTCAAAAAAACCAGCTGGAAATCTGAAACCAAAGGACATTAGAGAGATGAAAGGTAGCATAACTAATTAAAGTAAAGTGCCTTGTAGGGCCCTACAGGGGTGAGAATTTGGTTCAGAATTATTTAACATCTTTATTAATGACCAAAAAGGATGGAAGTAATATATTGATGAAATGTATATATTGAGAAGAGTGGTAATCAGCAGTGGAGATGGTAAAGTGTAAAAAGAGGTGAGATGTGGAAAGAGAACACCAAAATATGGTCCCACCAGAGAAAACTGAGAGCATTAACTGGAACAAAATGTTGTGTCCATCTGATGCTCAGCCCCCAGCTGAATGCTTCTTCATGGGTCACCCATCCGTGAAGGGACTGGTCCTAGGGAGCTTGAGATGCAACTGCTATTTGGTCGGTCCTAGGAATTATCAAGAGTTAGAATGCCACTGAGACGGACCAGGAGGCTTCCGAGCAGGTGACAGAACAAAGCCTTGTGCAGAGAGATCAAGGCTTGCTCCTCTGACCTGGGGGACTTGAAGGGGAGGCTGCTGAGGCCAGTCCATCAAGTAGCTACTCTTGGTCACTGAACCTTCTGGATGTGGTTCCTCAGACCTGGCTGAAGCGCCCAGGACTCTGTGACCAGGGTGGGCAATGTTTCCATTCCATTAGAGACCCCTCCTTGCAGATTTAACCCCACCAGTCAAAACCCATCCCTCTGTTGAGCTTCAACTTCAATATGAGATGCTTGGTGCTCCCCTCTCCTGAGGGCCTCAGTTTACCATCTCAAGCCTTCTCTGCCCTTCCCATCTTGGGGAAGACGCCAGGCTTGCCTGGGTCCAACTCCTTTTCTTTGACTATGCTCCAACCTACCCCCTCATCCCAAGCCTTCAACACTAATGCACAATCCTGACAGCTTGCCCAGGCCACCCAAGAGAAGTCCCTTCCAGACTGACTACACTGAGGTCATGCAATGGATGTGGTTTAGTTGCTCAGTCATGTGCAGCACCTGTGACCCCATGGACCGTAGTCCACCAAGTTCCTCTGTCCATGGGATTTCCCAGGCAAAAATACTGGAGTGGGTTGCCATTTCCTTCTCCAGGGGATCTTCCCAAACAAAGGATCGAACCTGGGTCTTCTGCATTGTAGGTGGACTCCTGCACTGTAGGCAGATTCTTTACCAACTGAGCTACAAGGGAAGCCCCATGCGGTGTAGACTAGTGGTTAAAGCTGTGGCCTAGACTGCCTGGGTTCAAATCTCGTGTCTATCACTCACTACCTACTGACCCCGTGCAAGCCAACATTTGTCTGTCAGGAGGGGAAAATAGGTCCATCGTAAAGCTCCAATGAAGAGGCACTTTGAGCTCAGAATATAACCTTTCACAAACACGAGCCACCCCTAGTCAATTCTGCATATTCTGGCACTCCTGCTTATAGCCTTTTCTGTTGTACACACCTAGAAGCTTCATAAACATGCATCCTCAACTATTATAAGTTCTTAACATAAACTCCACAAGGGCACACATTTTGCCTCTCTGCCCAGCACATAGTAGGTGTTCAATAAACACCTAGTATGAATGAATGAATACAAGAGCAGCTGGCAGTGAACCCCACTGCATGCAGTAGGCCCACAGAAGCCACTCAACGAAGTACAGGTTAAACCTGACTTTGCTTTTTAAGGCAGGGACCTTGAACGAGGTGATGTGGGTTGCCTGTGAGGAATTAAAATGCACATCAAACATGATGGAGGAAGAGAAGAAAACTCACAAGAAAGAGAAGGAATGTGAATCTCCCGAGAGCAGGAGGACATGGCTTTGTACCTTGCATTTCTACCCGGCAGGGATAAGTATAACAAATATTAGAACAACCTCATATCACAGACCTTCACAACCTTGCCTTGAGAACGGGAAAGACAGAGCAGTCACCTCTTCTCTTGGCAGGTGGAGGCACCAGATATAAGATTATTAAGAAAAGGAAGGAAAAGGGGTTAGGGCAGGGTGACAAGGCCAACTGTTCCTGACAGAGACTGGCCCTGACAGTTGAAAATACTTTCCATCCAAAGGGCAAATATATTGATAGGTTTTTAAGTTATTTGCCGTATTCTGGTGATGCGGTTCCTAATGAAGCCCCGTGGGGTTCTTTCTGGTTTGGCATCATTAAGTCCATTCCTGGTCCCCGTGGGGGAGCTGCCATGATGGTACATGTTTTTAAGTTGTGGTCAAGGAATGGCTCATAGGGTCATGAAACAGTGTGAGGACAACAAAGCCAAATAGGGAGTCGGTCAGGAACCCTCTCTCATAAGTTCCACATGCTCACACACATGCTAAGTTGCTTCAGTCCCATCTGACTGTCTGAGACGCTATGGACTATATAGCCTGCCAGGCTCCTCTGTCCATGGAATTCTCCAGGCAAGATTATTGGAGTGGTTTGCCATTTTCTTCTCAGATGAGTTCATTCATGCATTAAAAAAAAAAAAAGTCTTGAAGAGCATTCTACTGCTGCTGAAAAACAAAATGTAAGGCTCTACAGACGCAGGCTCCAGGGTCATTTCAACCTTGTTCTGGCCCATAACTTCCTGCATCCTTCTGCTCCAGCCAAACTAAATCACTTAGGGTCTCCCATAACAGGCACACTGGAATTTTCTGTGATGTACTATGCTTTCGCAATGGCTGGGCCCTGTGCTTAGAAGATCCAGTCCATCTCCAGGTGTCTCTTTCCTTAACTATCGGCTGCGTGCCATCTCGTGTCAATCCACCCATCAATCAAAGACTTAACCAACTGCACTGATGAAGTGTTTTTAACTGCCAGGCCCTGGGCTTAAATAATCAGGAATGACTAAGACAAGGCCCCGGGCTCAGAGAGGTTCTCGGGGTTTGTGTACTTCCTGGTACCTTTCCTAGGTTACTATTTTCTATCTTTTATTCTTATTTATGTGCTTATGTACATATAAGATTCTTAAGACTGATGACAAGAGATATTCCCAATTCACGTGTGTCCTCCTCATGGTATCCATGGAGCTCTGGGTATTGGTATATATTAGGTGCAGAATCAACACCTGTAAGGATCACCAATCCAAGCTCAGCATTAGGAGGCCTAAGACCGTGTACGATTCATTCACATCTCATGTCCCCACGCCTGGCACATAGGAAGCACTCCACATGTATGTGACGTAGAAGAAGCCCTGAAGGAAAGCCTTCGACGGCTTCTCGGCTAGGAATAGTGTTCAGTGCTTCATTCAAAGCCAACCTGAGGGCCAAACTGGAAATCTGGATTTCCACATTCCACATGATAAGGAAAAGACAGCAGTGTATCACAGAGCATGAGAAATCCGTCCTGTGACAATACTCCATTCCCAACAGTCCATTCTGAACTGAGTCATTCATTCATCTCTGGTCAAGCCATGCAGATCTTAACTCTCCAGTTGGGGATTGAACCCAGACCCCTTGCAGTGGAAGCACAGAGTCCTAAACACCGAGCAGCCAGGGAATCCCCATGTATTTAAAGCAAACATTTCAGCATCAAAAAGATGTCTTTTGCCAAAGATCATACACGGAGAAGCCCTGAAGACAGGTTTGGGCTTTTGTTTATTTCCAGCTTTCTCCTATTTCCTTGGTGACCCCAGTTATTTCAACCACATATGTCAAAAGGTTCAAGAAGACATAATACAGGAAACCAGGATGCAGCGACCTTATTTTTTTCTTTAAAATAAAAATGTAAAAAGTCACTGCCTGAACCATGACTTAGCAATAGAAAGGGACATATTATTGATGCATAAAAGAATGCGGATGAATTTCCAGAAAATGTATGTTGAGGGAAAAGACCAATTCACAAAGGGAACCTCTGGATGATTCCATTTATATAAAATCTTTGAAATGACAAAATTACAGAATGAACAGATTGGTGGTAGCTAGAGGTCAGAAACAGGCGAGTGGGAGGGGAGGAGGAAGCGGGCATGACTACAGACAGGCGACGCGGGGGGACGTGAGGTGACAGAGCCGCTCTGTGTCTTGACCGCCGTCACTACCAGACCCGAGTTGTGATCTTGTGTTATTGGCTGGCAGGATGCTGCTACCGAGAGAAACTGGGAAAAGGACACGTGAGGTCTCTCGGTAGTATTTTCTCACAACTCCATGCAAATCTACATTATCTCAGAATAAAAAGTTCTCTTTCAAAATGATCATGAAAAAGAACAAAATCTCAGAATGCACACTTTCTGACTTCAAAACTTATTACAAAACAGTATTTTATGGGCATAAAGACAGACCTACAGACCAATGGAATAGGATATAGAGTCCAGAAGTAAACCCTTGCAAATATAGTCACATGATTTTTTGATAAGGGTGCAAAGCATATTTAATGGGGTAAAGGAAAGTTTTTTCAACAAACTGGATATCCACAAAAAGAATGAAGTTGTAGGGACTTCCTTGGTGGTCCAGTGGCTAAGACTCTGAGCTCCCAGTGCAGGGGTCCTGGGTTTGATCCCTGGTCAGGGAACTAGATCCCACATGCTGCAACTAAGACCAAGCACAGCCAAATAAATAAATATTAAAAAAAAAAAAAAGAATGAAGTTGTACACTTATCATGGAAATTAAAAATGGATCAAATAAGAATGTAAGAATTACAATAATAAGAATTACATTCAAATTGTAAGAATTAAAACTCTAAAATGCTTAGAATAAGAGTTTTGTGACACTGGATTTGCCAATGATATCTTGGGTGTGACGCCCAGAGCACAGACAACAAAATTAAAAAAAAAAATTAGACTTCGACAAAATTTAAAACCTCTGTGCATCCAAGGATACAATCAACAGAGTGAAATGGTCATCTATGGAATAGGAGAAAACATTTGCAAATCATATATCTGATACATGGCTGATATCTAAAATATATAAAGAACTCCTACAATTCAAAAACAAGAAAAAAACGAGCAACCTGACCATAAGATGGACAGAACACTTGAATAGACGTTTCTCCACAGAAGCATACACATGGCCCACAAGCACACAAAAGGAGGTTCGATGTCACCGAACAGTAGGCAAGTGTAAATCAAAAATCACAGTGAAATACCACTTTATACCAAATTAAGATGGTTACTATTTAAAAGAAAAGTGTTGGCAAGAATGTGGAAAACTTGGAACACTGAAATGCTGTTGGTGGGAATGTAAAAAGGCTGAGAGGTAAGGAAAACAGAATGGTGTCCTAAAGAAATTAAAGACAGGATTTCCATATGATCCAGCAATTCCACTTCTGAGTACATACCCCAAAGAACTGAAACAGGGTCTTGAAGACAGGTATTTGTACACATTCATTTATAGAAGCATTAGTTACAATGGCCAAAAGATGTATGCAGCCCAAGTGTCCATCAATGGATGACTGAATAAACAAAATGTCATATATACAAACAACACAACATTATTTAACCTGAAAGGAAATTCTGACACATGTTACAGTATGGATGAACCTTGAGACTGTTATATTAAGTGAAATGAGCCAGTCACAAAAAGACAAAGCCTGTTTGATTCCCCTTAATCTGAAGTACCCAGAGGAGTCAAATTCATAGAGAACTGAAAGTACAACAGTAGCTTCCAAGGGCAAGGGGAAGGGAAAATGAGGAGTTACTGTTTAATGGGTACAAGGTTTCAGTTTTGCAAGTTGAAACATGTCCTGGGGTTAGATGGTGGTGATGACTGACAACAGTGAGAATGTAATTAACACTACTAAACTGTACACTTATAAGTGGTAATTTTTATGTTATGTGTATTTGACAAATTAAAAAAAAACAATGGAAACAACAGCAAAAGGGAAATTTAATTTTTTTTTCTAAAAAGCCACTGCCTTTTTGATTTAAACACCTGTCACTATGCCTTAGTTTCAGCAACCAATGAGAAGAGTAATGTGGCTCATCATTTAATAAAACCTCAAAGACTTAAAAAGTCTGAAGATATTGGCACACCAAGCTTTTCTGATGCCTTTAATTAACTTCATAATCCATTTTGATTCACATTCCCTCTGCTTGTTACTGAATTCACCTACACTCACTCTCAACTGTTTGGTGGTGATTAAAAACGTGCTACGTGTTTATATTGGCACTTGCCCTTAAGTAGCAGCAAATGGATACGTCAAAGCCACAGATTAGTCAAGAAATAGAAAACCCAGCCTTTAAGAACAAAATATGTTACTGTGTTTGATTTGTCTGCTCCCACTAGACCCAAGGTTAATGAGAATAAGAACTTGTCCTTTTTCCTTTTTCACTGTATAGTAGATGCTCAATTAGCTTCCCTTGACTGAATGACGCCAGCACTTGTGTGCTAAGTGCATCAATTATGTTCTGCCTGGAAATGTTTTCTGGGTTATATTCTCTCTTTTCAAACATGTCTGTCAGTTGAGCTTGGTGACTTACTATGAAGAAAAGAAGAGGAATTTCCAAAGAAATTTCATGAAAAGTATTTTTTCATGAACAACAGTTTTGAGACATGAAGAAAAATGTATGTTTATTACACAGAAACAACTCTTTGTTTTGACACTATTAACTACTGGTTAGATTGTCTCTACAAAGAAAAACAGTTCAAAGGGATTCATTTGTGTAGTTTGCATAGACAAGCCCAGCCCTTGTATACCCCTCAGAAATGCAATCATAAATGTGGTTAAAAATTGAAATCCTCTCAGTGCTATATGCTCTAGACTTCCCTCTAACTCTTCTTGAGATTACGACGTCAGATTTAAAATTTGACTTCTACCAGAACATCATTTTTCATAATTATAGATTTTTAATTTCTTTTATGTGAGTGTGCAGCCTCTGATGTATTGAGCCAATTAAATGAAACTTGGTTAAAACCAAAGGTAAAACAGGAAATTTGGGTAGAAAGCAAAATAGGGAATTTTTTAAAGGAACCCAAAGTAGCAGATGTTACTGTCATTTAAAGGGGGTTTTCCCAGTATCAATACAAAGATAGGGTCTGACCTGCAAGCCCCAAGTGGTTCTGTTACTCATATTCTCCTTGAATCTTCCTCCTGCTGTTTTGGGTGGTGCCCATTTCTGAAAAGCCACTGGACAGAGGTCCTGAAATGAAGAACATTCCTTCAGCATCCCAATGGGTGGAAATTCAGAGTTTGAAATAAATACAAAATACAGGCTAGGGCTGGGTGGTCACAAACATTTATTTTTGGTGAAACTCTAATATCAAAAAAATGTCACTTTACCTGGTTCCTCTTGTAATCTGAAGGGTCGCAAGCTGTGAAAGGGTGGATGCATTTTCTCTCACTTTTACACCAAGCACAGCCAGTTCCGATACATCCTGGACATCTGGCAATACAGAAAACCAACGTAATCCCTGCATTTTTAGGAAAACGCACATCCTAGAATTTCCCTCTGTGATGCTGTGTGTGAGTGTTAAAAACAAGTTAAAAAAAAAAAAAGTCCCTAGATAGACTGTGATGAACCCAGGGGAGATAGGACCGTTCTTTCAGGCTAGGGACAGAGGACTGACTGACTTCGTGCCCTGCTCTGGGCAGCCCTCGGGCTGATGGACCATCATGATGCTTGCTGGGGGGTTGCCATGGAAACCTAAGGCTGGGGTCACCTGCTGCGTTGGCAGATGACGGGAACCCTCTGAATCTGTTTCTGCATCCAGTTCTGGTATTCGTCTAACTTCAGGTAAGCTTCCCTCTGGACACTCATCTCCCTACCCCCCAGTAAGCCCACCCTCACTGGAGCAGGAACACCGCCCGATGTCTGGGAGATGGGACACAAAAGTCCTACCCTGGCAAGCAGAGAACACAGGGTGCCACTGTTGGCTTTTTAATCAAATTAAGGAAGAATTGTGTCTACTAATCAAACAACCATGCATGGATAACAGCGGAAGACTTGAAAAGCACTTAATAGGATAATCAGTGTTAAAGCAAGAACGATAAAAATGGAAATTAAAGCGGGTCTGGAAACGTAGCTAAGGGAAGCAAGAGAGAGCTTTGGCCCCTGGAACAAGGAGAGGACCAGATCAAAGAGAGGAGACACATTCGCATTTCAGATATTCTTCCAGAGATGCCATGGCACCCTGAGGCTCTGACCTATAGAAACTGCAGTTTTGGTGGGAGAAGGCAAGCAGGCACAGGCTCGCCTAAGTGTTTACCCAGCCACCGAAGTGCACGTGAAGTAGCTCTGCGACTTGCACTCCTCTCGCTAACGCTCAGGTGTGATGACCTTACTAAGTGCTTTTCAAAAGGGAAGTAGGTACCCAGGGAAAGGGCAGGAAAGGGCGGGCACTCACCCTCTGGGGAACTGTGGGTCTGAGATCTGGTCTTAATTACCTCCTTGTGCACCCGAGGCAAGTCACTTCTTTTCGCCAGGCTTTACGGCTGGAGGTGGGGAGCTGCATTGTGTTTAAACTCTCCTTGAGCTATAAATTCTATTTGACTCTTGCCCTTTTGCTTTTTCTCCCCCCCATTTTCATGGACTTTTGAGGCTTTCTGTAACAAGTTTAGCTTTTCCCCTCCTTGAATTCATTCTGTTTGTTAGAAATCACTGAACTCAACCCCTCTTTCAGAATGCTGAGGTGGGAAAGGTAAAGTCTGGCAGCTCCTGTCCATATAGCTATAGGGTGGCCTCCCTACTCAGCTTCAAGTTTGATGCCTTTTCCCCAAAGAAACAATGGTTCCCAGGCCAGACCCAAAGAAACCTACATTTGGTACTCATCCATTTGGTCAAGCAAACCATTGAAAGAACTACAGAATCACTAATAAGACAGCTTCCTGTCATATCCATGGAAATGTCCGTCCCATTTTCCAGTTGGAAAACCAGGAATCTGGGAAATATCTTTTCTCTGCCTTCACTCTGCTTTAGAAGCAAGGAGGGAGGTGTGGTCCTAATTCAGGGGGATATGCAGCTCAAATGGGCCAAACATGGTAGAAAAATGTGGGTCATGATTAACATGTTCTTTTTTTAAAAATGATTTATCTATTCATGTATGGCTGTGCTGGATCTTCACTGCTGTGCACAGGAGCTTTCTCTAGTTAGGGTGGCTTCTCTCAGTACACGGCATGGGCTCAGTAGTGGTGGTGCACAGGCTCAATTCCTCCGAGGTGTGTGGAATCTTCCTGGATCAGGGGTTGAACCTGTGTCCCCTGCATTGGCACTTAACCACTGGACTACCAGGGAAGTCCTAACTTGTTCTTTTGATGACAGAGACTTCCTCCTTCTCTCGTCATTGATTGGGACTTCCTCTTATCTCATGCTCCACTCTCTTCCTTGACTCAAATTCCCAAAGTCATTCTGATCTGCAGATAACCTAGCTGCACCCTTTTGCCTATTACTTCAAGGCCACCTCTGGGTCAGAGGAAGATGTATTTCCCTGTGGGTAAAATACACCCAGGCACAGTCATTTACCTCTTGGCTGCACCACCTCACTTAGTGGGGCTTGAACAAGCCAGCTGATTAGCTCAGGGGCCCTCCTATCTTCCATTAGGCCACGCTCCAAAAGGCACTTTGGAAAAGTCTCCTCCACAAAAGAGTTCTTTAGGAAATCGGAGAGCAAAGCAAATAAATAAACTAAAACCAATGAGAGAATATTTACATTTCAAATAAAATCTTACTCTCTTAATGATGAGCAGTTGGTAAAGTTGAATCTTTTTGACACACGCCAGGAACCGAATGAGAACGTCACGTTGACAACTAAAACATCTGGAGCAAAGAGGGAAAAGCAGTCATTGATGGCGAAGCCCTGCTATCATGGAGCAAAGCTGGAAATACAGAAAATAAATATTTTTCTGCCTCCTCCACACAGAGGGTGGAGTGCGCCAGCTGTTCGCTAACATTGCCATCAGTATGTGGCCTTTTCCCCGGGGCCATTCCCACCAGGCAGCCGAAGTACACAGCACAAGCCTCCAAACAGACCCCAGCCCACCTCGTTCCAGGCCTCCCATGGATAATCACTAGGAAAAAGCCATTTCACAGCCCATTTGCAGCTCATCCTCTCCCTAGAATCACTATCTCAGCTTGTAATTGGCCACAGCATAAGAATAAAACAAGTCACTGAACAAAAACTGTCTAGAACATGATAACCAGAATGTTAGAGTAGAAAGAAACCCTACACTTTCAGAAGAACCCACACTACAAATGTTTACACAACAAACTCCAAAGCGTGGCTCCTGTGGGCTGGGAGCCATGATCTTCTTGGAGTCAGCTGTTGCCAAATCTATGATGAAGGATTTCTTACTTGCTTTTGAAAACCTACCCATTGGTTAGAAAACCCCCAAAGAATAAAATAATATGATAAAGAGTGTGCGAAATCAACAGGACAGAAACGGCCTATTTCCTGTATCACTTTAACTTATATCCTCTATCCAAGATGATTCCTAAATCTGGTTGTGTACCAGAATCACTTGAGAAACAGATGAAAATACAGATTCCAGAGCCATATTCCTAGATATTCTGACTCAGCAGGCCTGGGGTATGCTGGGAATCTGGATTTGTAATCCTGCCCATGTACTGTATTGATTGTGTATTGCCAGCTTTGGGGGCAGTAGCCTAGGGTGGTGCCTTTCAAATCCCACTGTGTCCAGGCACCAGGGCTACTCTGTGACATTTTCATTGTCACCCATTTTGGTATTAGTATCTTCTTCCTTTTATGAATTAATGGGGAGAGCAGATGATGCTTTAAAAATGAAAAGTCTTTCCTTGACACATTAATAGGTTGGCCTAACTTTGTTGGTACCTCTAGTTTTCCTACTGAAATATGATCAGTGCGTAATTTCAAAATTCCGAGAACCTTATTTTAAGAGGCTTCTCTACAACAGGAACATTCATTCTGAAAGCCAGGATGCCACATAAAATTTTGCTCACATAGAGTGGGTCTCTGTGCAAATGATAATGCTCTGTTCCAAAGACAAGGAGGTTTGAAGGGCTGGCATGACCTCTCAGCAAGAGCATTTCAACAGACACTTGGTAACTGTTAACCAGATGAATGTATGGACAGTAAGCACTGAGGAACTCCCAGTGAAACACACATGTCATCAGAATCTACAAGTGTCCAGTGATAGAGACTACCAAGAGCTGTACTTTCCTGCATGTCAACTGTGCACAAAACACTCCTGGGAAATCTGACAAGGAAACGAGTATACATGATCTCGGCTCTGAAAGCATTCAGTTATTCTAGAAGAGACAAAAAAAAACTTAGGTGAAATATCACCATGACAGTATAGGCAAGGAAATACCTTATGAGTGGTTCAAGTTTCATGCATCACCTGGGTACCAAGATTGGGGTCCACGTGGGGGAGCCCAGAGGGTACTGGAATGATGAGGATGATTAGAGCAGAATCCATCAAGGCTGTTATGGAAGAGATGACTTCAAAGCAGAAGGGAGACAGAATTTGGTGAAAGGGATGAAGCTATTACAGACTACAGACAAAGGTTTGGTAATGGCCACTGACTAGCTGAATGCAGGAGATAGGAAGTGTGTCAGTTTGCTGGCTCAGAATATATAAAGCATCCAGAGAAAAGGCCAGACAAACGGTTGGGTGAAACTGACAGAGGCTTTAAAAACAATTGACTACATTATAAATCAATGGCATTTCAATTTAAAACAAAGATTAAAAAATTTTAAGAATGCAATCAATTAGCTTTTCACGGTGATCCCAAATACTTCAGAAGCTAATGTTCCAGGCGAGCAAGACCTGCATTTTAATAACCATGCACTTGACTCCACGTCTTTCTCACCCAGAGGAACTCATGAATCCTCAGTCCATACACTGTAACTCCTAGCCATCTTTTTTTTAATTAATTTTTATCAGAGCATAGCTGCTTTACAATATTGTTAGTTTCTACTGTACAGCAAAATGAACCAGCCAAACATATACATACATCGCTTCTCTTTTGGATTTCCTTCCCCTTCAAGTCACCACAGTGCATTAAGCAGAGTTCCTTTTGCTGTACAGTATGTTCTCATTAGTTATTTTATACGTAGGATCAATAGTATATACGTATCAATCCCAAACTCCCAATTCATCCCACCCCTAACCATCCTTTGAATCCATCCCCTTCTCTCCAGCCTTATCTGCCTCCAACTACTTCCGCTCTCAGTCCCCTCAACCTGAATCACTGCAGCAGCTTGCCTTCTGTCAGACCTTTTGGAACGCAGCCCTTCCCTCCTCCAGCCCTGTTCTCCACCTGTGGCCATTCATTCAACAAAAATTTATTGATCATCAATGGCTACTTTGTGCCAGACACTTTGTACCTTCTGTGGTATTCGTTTTCTGTCGCTCCACTTACCCCCTTTGACTTGGCCACATAGAACCTTTTTTTGGCTGCTCAAACAAAGCGTTTTCCTTCCTTTGTTCGGTCACACTAGTTGGGCTTTGCCTGGAATACTCATCCCCTTTTTCTTTGTCCAGCTCAACCCTACTCATCATCCAAGAAGCTTTCCTTGCCCTCTCGCTGTGCCCCCAAGTCTCGGTAGGTGTCCTGTTCACGTACTTCTCATGGTGTGCCGTGTTCCCTGCATGCTACCCGCAGCGCTGTAAGGTGCTGGCCACCTGCTGCTATCCCACAAGGCTCTAAATACTGCGAGCACAGAACAGATCAGTCTCTTTTGGACATGGTGTCCCTACCACCTAGCACAGTGTCTGGCACACAGATGCTCAATAAATACTTGTTTGAGTGAACGAATGCAATGAACTTAAGATGATAAAATATTGGCCATTTCCTCATCTCAGCAAAGGTATTCCCAGCTTTTCAGATCCCTGAACTAGCTGAACCATCCAGGAAGGGTCAAGTTCAATGGTCTCTGGCTTGCCACTCACCTAAGCAACTTGAGGGGGGATTTACCAGCCTCCATCCTTCTCCAGCCCTAGGTGATAGTGGGGGCCCGCGGCCACAGGAGGAGTGGAGCAAAGGTGAGGGGGACTGAGGGAAGATGCGGGGGGTGGGGGAGAGGGAGTCTCCAGTGTGAGACTCTTCAAATTCTGCCACTGAACCTGTTTCCCTGGACACTCTGGGCTCAGGAGGTTCTCTTGCCTTCTTTGTTTTCTAAGAGTGATAATAAAACCCAGAAAGGCCCACTTGCCTTTGTAAGTTGTTCTGGTCGGGATGTTGCAGACGCAGGGCTCATTGTGCACACTTTTACCCTTGCAGAGCGTCCTGCCCGTGTCCACGTTCTTCACCACGCACTCTGAGTGCCTTGGAGAGAAGCTTCCCACCACCGTCACTGTCGTCTGTGGGGAAGAAAATACAGGAGCCAAATTATGTGGTGTTCCTCCATCATTTCTATCCATCCTAGAGCCTTAAAGGAACTGACCTTCTGACTTGCCACAGGAGGATTTGCTGATTTGGATTGCTGATGGAAAGAAAGACATGTTTCATTGGCTATTTAATTTTCTCTATTGTGAATCGCGTAGTCATATTCTTAGACCATTTTTCTGCCTTGTATTTTTCTTATCAATTCTTAAGAGCTCTCTGTATAGTATAGATATTAATTCTTATCTATCATATTTCTGACACATTTTGTCCTAATGTACTGCTTGTCTTGCAGTTTGTATGTGTTTTACCCTACACAATGTGTTTTTATGATCAAAGTTTATTGTCTTGCTTATAAAGTTCTTCACAACTCTTGCTTGTGGACAAACATAATATTGTTTCACCATCTTTGTTGTTTTATTTTTTAAATTTATATCTTTAATCCATCTGGAATTTATTTTTATACAAAGGGTAAGATAAGGGTTCAACTTTATTTTTACCCAGATGGTTAATCAGCTAGGTCACAAGCATTTATTTAAAAAAAAAGTTCCTTTTCCCACTGAAGGGAAATACCACTTTTATCCTATATTAAATCACCATATCCCTACAAGTTATTTCTGAACTTTGCACTGCTCCAATTATCTATTGATCTACTTCTTTTCCAATGTCATCAAATTTTCAGGACTGTGGATTTAAATATATTTATGGTAAATCTGTTTTTATTTTCATAATTTTCTTAGCATTTTCTAGACATTATTTTTTCCATATGAACTTTAAGATCATTTTACCCAAATAGGGTAATGGGACTGTGAGTTTAACTGGAATTGTGCTAAAGATATGCATTAATTTTAGGAGATTTTATATCTTTATAATATGAAGTATTCTCATCTAGACACAAATTGTTTTGTTTATATTTAGGAGGGGGAAGATGTGGAGGGGAGAGGAGGAAAAGGGAGTAGAAGGAGGAGGAGGAGAAAGAAAGCAAAGAAGAAGAAAAAGAAAGAAGAAGAAAAAAGGAGGAAAGCTAAAGAAAACAATATGTCAGTGGGAGACCCGTTTTGCATCAGGTGCATTCAGGGGATCTGGTGGGGAGGTGGGCTAAATATTAGGAAGCTAGGAACATAGGAAGCGATCAGCTTATCACCCACGATGAAAAGTGACAGTCCCTCACCACTGGGAGGTGTCCATCTTCTGTTATACTTCTGATCTCCGCCCAGAGTCTGCAGGGCCAGCTAAGAATCCACTGTCTCTCATCCTTGGATAAGCTCTCTCATTTTGCCCAGGAGTTGCACCCCTATCTTGTTACTTTAAAAAAGTTCTGTTTCTGAGCCACAGAATCATGCTGGAAGAACACAAGTTCTTACAGTCCAACTTCCATTGAGCTGAAGTCCAACCACCTCCAGGGGACCTGAACATACACTGAACCCCCAACCTTCCCCACCAGCTGATCTTCAACACCTGGCTGAAGTATCCTTCACATTTCACCCTTGTATTTCTCTCTGCACTGCACATCTCAGCATACGACCATTATCACCTGCTACCCTGTCCACAAGTATGTCTTAAATGGAATCCATTGGTCAAACATCATAACGAAAGTATCAGGAAATTTGTCAAGGTCCTATTTTCAGTAGCTCCTTTAAATTTTCCACATTTCCTTCAGTCCTCATATGCACAGCATTTATGTAACTGTAATCATTGCATTAATTTATTTCATGAACATTTATCAAACTTTAAAGATATGCCATGTGCTACACAAGGTACTTGCGACTTCAGTGAAGCAAGCAGCTACAGTCCTTACCCTCAAAGAGCTTACAGTCTAGCAGAAATGTGGAAAAATTCACTAGACTAAAACTGGAAGGCCGCACAGGGTTGAGATCACTATTGGTGGGAATGCAAATTGATATAGGCCCTATGGAGAACAGTATGCTGCTGCTGCTGCTAAGTCGCTTCAGTCGTGTCCGACTCTGTGCGACCCCATAGACGGCAGCCCACCAGACTCCCCCGTCCCTGGGATTCTCCAGGCAAGAATATTGGAGTGGGTTGCCATTTCCTTCTCCAATGCATGAAAGTAAAAAGTTAAAGTGAAGTACCTCAGTCATGTCCGACTCTCAGCGACCCCATGGACTACAGCCCATCAGGCTCCTCCGTCCATGGGATTTTCCAGGCAAGAGTACGTAAGTGGGGTGCCATTGCCTTCTCTGATGGAGAACAGTTTGGGGATTCCTTAAAAAACTAGGAATAAGACTACCATATGACCCAGCAATATAGCTACTGGGGATATACCATGAGAAAACCATATTTCAAGAAGACACATGTACCCCAGTGTTCATTGCAGCACTATTTACAATAGCCAGGTCATGAAAGCAACCTCTATGTCCATCAACGGATGAATAAAGAAGTTGTGGTACATATATACAATGGAATATTACTCAGCCATAAAAAGGAATGCATTTGAGTCAGTTGTAGTGAGGTGGATGAACCTAGAGCCTATTATTCACAATGAAGTCAGTCAGAAAGAGAAAAACAAATATCGTATATTAACGCATACATACAGAATCTAGAAGAATGAAACTGATGAGCCTATTTGCAGGGCAGAAGAGATATGCAGACATGGAGCACAGACTAGTGGGCACAGCAGGGGAAGGAGAGAGGGGGACCAACTGAGAGAATAGCACTGACATATTTACACTACCATGTGGTAAAATACAGCTAGTGGAAAGCAGCTGAATAATATGGGGGACTCAGCTTGGTGTTCAGTGATGACCTAGATGAGAGGGATGGAGGGGTGGGAGGGAGGCTCAAGAGGGAGGGGATCTATGTATACTTATAGCTAAGTCACGCTGTTGTACGGCAAAAACAAACTCAACATTGTAGAGTAATTCTCCTCCAATTAAAACCTTAAAAAGAGAGAGAGAGAGACGCTAGAAGCCTGGACTAGGATGGTACAGCAGAAATGCAAAGAACTGACAGCTCCAAGATACCCTCTAAAGGTAGCAGGGGCCAGGACTGGAAGCGAGGTATCTGGTCGTGGAGGATGGAGGTACCATATGTTGCAATGGGACACATGGAGCAGGAGGCAGACTTTGGATGGAAAACTCAAGACTTCAGCTTTGGTTGCATTCAGTAAAGCACTTGTGTGATAATCAAGAAGAGATGAGTCTGGAGCTCAGAGGCAGTCTGGGCAGGAGATAAAGGAGACACGGACATATGATGGTATATTAAGACATAGGAGTGGACAAGATCGTCTGTAGACAAAGTAGAGTCAGCTAGAGGAAGAGCCAAAACTGGGGCTGAACCAACTCCAATAGTTAGAGTCAGGGAGAGTAGGAGCCAGCACAGGAGGCTGAGGCATAGTCAAGAAAGAAGGAAGAGACTATGGAAAGCGTGTGCCATTGAAGGCAATGGAAGAGTTTCAAGAATGCAACCAAAAGGTCAAATTAAGATCCTGCTCAGGTGGACAAAACTGGAGCCTATTATCCAGAGTGAAGTAAGCCAGAAAGACAAACAACAATACAGTATACTAACGCATATATATGGAATTTAGAAAGATGGTAACGAGAACCCTGCATGCGAGACAGCAAAAGGAACACAGATGTATAGAACAGTCTCGTGGACTCTGTGGAAGAGGGCAAGGGTGGGATGATATGGGAGAATGGCATTGAAATATGTTAATTATCATATGTGAAATCAATCGCCAGCCCAGGGTTGATGCTCGGGGCTGGTGCACCGAGATGACCCAGGGGGAGGGAATCGGGAGGGAGGAGGGAGGGGCCTTCTGGAAGGGGAGCATATGTAAATCCATGGCGGTTTCATGTCAATGTATGGCAAAACCAACACAATAAAGAAAAAAAAAAAGATGAGGACTGACAAGGTCTGCTGGAATACCAGTTTCAGGGGAACAATGGGGCAGAATGTGACTTTGATATGAAAATAGGAGACTTTTTTTTCCCCCAAGTGCAGTGGAAGAACTGGCTAGTCAGGGAGTTGAGGGTATTTTAATGCGACTTTAGGATTTCTTTGTGGCTTAGATGGTAAAGAATCTGCCTGCAATGTGGGAGACCTGGGTTTGATCCTTGGGTTGGGAAGATCCTCTGGAGAAGAAAATGGCAACCCACTCAGTATTCTTGCCTGGAGAATTCTATGGACAGAGGAGTCTGGCAGGCTACAGTCCATGGGGTCACAAAGAGTCAGACGTGACTGAGTGACTAACACCTTCACTTTCTCAGGTTCCAGGCAATAATGGTTAAAAAGCTGATGCCTTGGATTAAGGAACCCAAAGTGGGAATGCTTACCAGGTAATAACTCTTGAATTAAGCTGGATAAAGTGGGAATGAAGACCCAGAAAGTCAGATGAGATACAAAGTTTGAGTGTCGATTAGCTCATAATGTCCATGGGGCCAAAGAAATTCTTGTCATATGACATTCTATCATTCTACCAACAGATCTTATTTTGCTTAATTTTACCTCTTATGGCCAGTTTGGTATTTCCAAGTTTCTAAGTCTATACATGTCACAACAGTAACATCCATACACAAATGGTTTTTCCTTTTTCAAATCTCCAGAAGTCTAAGCCTGGAAGTAGTGCTTCAAGCAGAATGAACACATTTATGACTGTTGAAATATTACCATCAAATTGCTTTCTAAAAAGGTTGTATTAATTGGTATCACCATCAGTAGGTGTCAGCAAACCTTATTTTCACTTTAATTTGTACTTATTTGATAACTAGTGAAGCTGAACATATTCCATGTCTAACTCTCTAAACCTCCTCTTGTGAGAATATACACTTTTGCTTGCTTATTTTTTGGTGTCTCTATATTTCTTTTACTTTCTCCTAGCTTTCATATTTTGCAGCTAATATTTTGCCTGTTGCAAATGTTTTTCCTGAAGCATGAGCTTTAGTCATCACTTATTTTTTGTGGTATAGATTTTTTTAAAAAGTCAAGTATATGAATATTTTTCTCTTGCTATTACATGATATATTGTTTCAGAGCCAAGAAAATTATACTTCCAAATTATCTGACGCTCAATTATTTTCTGTGTTAGGTTTTTAGATGAATTTCTTAATTAGCCTAAAATTTGTATTTCATGTAAAAAATGTGAATTAAATTACGTTTCCATATTGTAAGCCAGTTATTTCAGCAACTTTTTATGAAATAATCCTTTTGTTTCCTCTTAATTTGTAATAAACAATCTTTAAATTTTTTACACCTATTTCTGAGCTTTGTAGCCTATTCCATGAATCTATATTCCTATTTTTTATTTATGTTTTTAGGCCACACCACAGGCATGTGGGATCTTAGTTCCACAACCCATGGGCATCAAACCCATGCTCCCTGCATTGGGAGTGTGGAATCTTAACCATTAGACTGCCAGGGAAGTCCCTATATTCTTATTCTTAAACAAGAGTCATGGGCTAAATTATTGCCACTATATATGTGTTTATAATTATATGGAAATGGTCTTGCTTAAATAATTTTCTTTTTTTCAATACATATCTTGGATATTCGTGACCAATTCACGTTAGTACTTCAGATGAATTTTATACATTAATTTTAGGGCTTCCCTGGTGGCTCAGACAATAAAGAGTCTGCCTGCAGTGCAGGAGACCCGGGTTCTATCCCTGGACCAGGAAGATCCCCTGGAGAAGGAAATAGCAACCCACTCCAGTATCCTTGCCTGAAAAGTCCATGGATGAAGGAGTCCGGCAGGCTGGCAGGCTATAGTCCACTGGGTTGCAAAGAGTCAGACATGACTGAATGACTTCACTTTTAATTTTAATTTAGTTCAAATTTTCACTGGGATGACATGAAATCTACACAATAGATTGAGGAAATAGTGACATTTTTATGATATTGTTCCACCAAGAAACATAGTATATGTCTGGATATATTTAAGATGCTTTTCATATCTTTCAAGAAAATACCTGTTTTTGTTTTTATTTTTATTTATGCTTTTAATTGACAAGATTTCATTATTATGAATTGCAATTAGACTCAATAGACCACTGCCTCACTATCTAATTACTATTAGAAAAAAAATACTTAAGAAAAAAATACTATTAGAAAAAAAATACTTAAGAAAAACTGTTGCATAGTCAAAATCACTGTTTTGGTAGGTGGCTTCAACACATACCTCCCAGTAAAAAGAATTTTAAAGCACAATGCACACACCTCACTCTGCAGGTTTGAGCCTGAGTGTTTCCATTGTTTTTAATAAATGAGATCTTTTATTAATGTGTTAACAGTTTGTCTTACATGTCATAAGGTTATTGATACTTGAACATTTACTGAACAATAGCACTTTATTTTACCTTTATTAATTTGAAGAGCTTTAAAAGCTAAAAGATGTAGATTTTACGGATATATCAATACACCCACTTAAGGTGAGCAAATAATATTTTTGTCTATTCCATTCCAATAATTACCTATGTTATTAACACTTATTTCTTGTATTACTGCATGGGACACAACTTTAAAATCAATGTTGGTTGTTTCAGTGACAGAATTCCATGTTTCTGTTCTGATTTGTAAAAGAATGTTTGTGTTCTCTCTTTTAGGAACCATGCTATTTGTGGGAAATACTTTTACTCCTACATCTTTTTTTTTTTTTCTCTTTTGATTAGTAGAAACCATTTTTACTGTTAGAAATCTCTTTACAAGTATTGTTGTTCAGTCACTCAGTCATGTCTAACTCTTCGGCACACCAGGCTTCTCTTGTCTTTCACTATATCCCAGAGTGTGCCCAAACTCACGTCCATTGAGTCAGCGATGCCATCCAATCACCTCATCCTCTGTCGCCCCCTTCTCCCCTTCCATCTCTCCCAGCATCAAGGACTTTTCCAATGACTCAGCTCTTCTCATTAGGTGGCCAGTGTAGTGGAGCTTCAGCACCAGTCCTTCCAATGAATATTCAGGGTTGATTTCCTTTAAGATAGACTGGTTGTATCTCCTTGCAGTCCAAGGGACTCCCAAGAGTCTTTTCCAGCACCACAGTTCGAAGGCATCAATTCTTTGGCACTCAGCCCTCTTTATTGTCCAGCTCTCACATCCAAACATATAATTTTACATAATGTAAAAATGGGGTGCCATGCATCCCTTTTTGTGTGTGTCTGTGTATATGAGGATTTCAGTTGTCTTTCTAAAATCTATCTCTGAGCTTCCCTCCACCACATGAATTATTTCATCATGGGAGCCTATGTTTACAACCTACTATGAATTTTTGATGTTTTTCTCCATGCTCAAATAATCATATAGAGACACAGACATAAACATATAGAGGGACATTTTTAGATCAATATAAGACCACACTATATATACTTTTCTGCATCTTGATATTTTTACTCAACAAAATCTCATAATATTCCTCCAAGGCAATTAGAATTGCTCTACTTCTCTCTTTTTAATGCCAATTTCATAACAAGGATGAGAATATACTACCTTCTAATTGTCTTGTGTAAACAAGAGGCTCTGTATTATATGCATCTTTTTTTTTTCTTTTGTACCAAGAAAGTTACTAGAACATTATTTGCAGTGAGCAAGTGCTCTTTGAACCAAGTCATTGTGATAGCTAGAACTGGAGAAGACAATAGACTTCCAGGTCTATAGGTTCAGGATAAGAAATTACTTAAATAACCAAGGATCTGAGACTCTCAGCAAGTCACAGTTAACCATAAAGACAGGAAATATCTTGAAATAATATGAACGAACAAGAGCTGAAGACAGGCATCTTATCAACGTTACTAAAATAATCAGCCCAGAGTTGGCTTCAAAGAATAGCTTTACTCAAATTGCTAAACTCTTATCTCCTTTACCTTGAGAGTGGTGGTGAGCTGGAGAGGGTGAGGTAATGGTTGTGTGGGAAGACTCTAGAGGAATTAGGGTAAACCACAGTGGGACTCAAGGTGGGGAAGAAAGTACTAGTGGTTCTCTGGGTGGTAAACATGTTCCAGACTAGATGTGAATGGTGATTAATTTATGCTGGTGAACCCAAAGATAGGTAAGCAAACTGTGTAAGCTGCTCTTTTTAGTCAATGAATAGCTTACTTTCCCTCACTGCACTTAGCTTAAGTACTCCCCTTAACATTTTCAAAACGATAAAAGCAAGCAAGCCCTGCGTAATCATAACCACTTATCAGAGTCCTGGGTACATTCAATGATCATGGTATTTTCCAGCAGTCTCTATCAGCACTAAAGTCAGCTATTTTTCAAACTGATAACAGAAATAAAAATTTGGCCCTACCTATACTTAGATACCTAAGCATCTTTTCCACAGAATCTGCTCATGCTAGTGCAAGTCTGGTGGAGGCTTGGATGAAAGCTTTGAAAGGATTTTTTTGGGAGGGCATCCCCCAACCCATCCTCCACACTGTGGCCCTCACGAGGGCAATAGAAAGTAACAACAGCCAAATAAGTTGAAATCCACGAGTTCTGATCAGTTATGACTTGAAAGCTTGATTCTTTTATTATTTATCACTCATTAAATGCTCTGGCTCTCTTTTATTAAATGTTAAATCATCTTAAGTGGTACTGTTCTTGCTATTTGAAATGGCAAAGTGTGAGGGGAAAGAGAAAGTGGCCCATCTCCTTGTTAATGTGGCATTCAAATAAAACAGAGTGAGCTCAGCAGACAGGTCAACTGGTGGCTGACGGTGATTCTGTATAGTTATTCATAATACAAGAGCTATAATTAGGGAGAAAATGTCTCCTTACAGCCACTGAGATTGCAAGGCAGGAATTCCATTTTCCCATGGGGCGAGGCTGGTATGTGAATTAGAAAATGCATGAATATGCTCACATTGCTTCAATTCTCTCATCCAATGACAGGGCTGATATGTTGCCAAAGGCGATACAGTACTGCTATGCAAGAGCCCATGCACTTTTCAAGGGACCGCCCCCCCTTGCAATATTCACTGCCCATATTGCTTTCTCTCCCTATCAATATCACCTGAAGGCAAGCACATAAGACAGTTGTCAAAAACCTGAACACATCAAGAAAAGGAACCAAGACACAAAATAAAATTTAGTACTTAAGTCACATTTACGGAATCTTGTTGACCATGAATCTGAACTTTTTTTTCCTTTTTTTTTTAAAAATCAATGTTTTTCACTGACATCAGTCCATTTTCTCCTTAGTTTCAACAACTGAAGGTCATCTTCAGCTCCACAAGATGACAGACTCCACGAGGGCAGGGTCATGATGCATCTCATTCTCTGCATTCTCCGTCACCTTGCAGAATGTACAGGAATTGGTGCTCACACAGTATCAGTTAACTGAGTGAACTCTCATAACTAACCTTACGTGATGATTAATAGGTATTTTACACACAGAAGGAAGTTGGTATCAGTGAACTAAAATGAGACAATAGAGACAAATTAAAAATCTTTCCTCTTACCTTATCTTTACTGCTTCGAAATAGGTGAATTTGAGGGCACTTTTTAGCTCCAGATAAAATATCCAGCCAATTTTCTGAATTGTTTAAATGTTCACAATCTTCTTTGAAAGTACACCTATCAAAAAAACAAAAAGGGAGGGGGCAGCAAAACAGCAACCCCAAACATGCATCATTAAAACTTTCTCACACTTGGCTTCAGTACAAAATGCCAGACTTTGTATGAGGATTATTGATTTCGAGTGAGAATAAGAACATGATGCTAAAACCATGAAAAGCAACAGGAAACCAGCAGAGGATTTTTTCTATCATGTCTCAGAGCTGAGAACAAATGTGGACATGTTGAACTTAGACTCCTGAGCCATCTCTCAAGATGACATTGCAAATACATCCAAAACACATCCTCTCCTGGATTCTAAAATTAAAGAGCTACCTGCTAGAAAAACCTAGCATAGAACAGCCCAAGAAAAGGTTTACACATCATAAACGTTTTAGATTTACCATTCATTTCCAGAATACCAACCTATTGTGTAACTTTTGCTATTGTTAAAAAAAAAAAAGCAGCGACCATTTTTGTGCTTTGCAATATGATAATCAAATAAACATATTGCAAGGGCAGAGTGTTCCCAAGAATTTGATAAGACATTCCAGGACCATCTGCTGCATAACATTTATTTAGACAGATACCAAGTTATATCAAAAGATATTGGGTGAAACATTTGCCAGGGCCACCTCCCCAAGTCAGCCAGCCCAGAGGATGTCCCCAAAGAAATCTTGAGCCATGGTCAGGGCCAGCTACTTTGAAACACCTTCATAAGCTGAAGGTGAGATCACTGCTTCGCCCATGCCTGTCTCGGTCACTCTAGGTCATGCGAACTCGGGAACTCCTGCCTCCCCAGCAGGGCAGCCAACTCAACAAGAATGAATGCCAAAGGTCACTTGGTTTCCAAATGGTGTTGAACTCCACAGACCTTCTACTGAATGGTATCAAGGAAAGAACAAAACCTCTGCCTTCTCGAGGTCCAAGGGTAAAACGAAGCGGTGGAGGAGAACCAGTACGTTTTAAAAAAAACTGAAAATTCATGAATCACATGAGATCGAAAGCAACTAAATAATAACCTCATTCAACTCTGGGGAGTCCCTGAAAGGAAGTGAGTGGAGACAAGTGTGGTCCCAAACAGTACACTTGACAAACATTTTATTTCTCTTTCTTCTCCTCTTTTTTTTCTTTTTAATTCTTAAGAGTAAATTTAGGCCTCACGGCTTCATCTTTGAGCACTGCGCTAATTTGAATATGACAGAAATAGAACAGGAAGCCAGTGAGTTTCATTTGACATCACCCCCAAGTGCAGTGCTTTCAGCGTGTCATCATCTTCTCCCATCTCGGGGAACCCTGCTTCCAGGCAGCACATCTGTGTCCCAGCTCTCTTCCACCTGCGTCGGCTCCTTCTCCAACATCAGGACCACGGGGATTTTCATCAGCAATTCTCCACAGTCATAAATTTATCTGACCCCTGATGGCTAGCTCGTCCGTCACGGACATTAAGTTCAAATTAAACCTCCTCTCAATGTCAGGGGGAGTTTTCAACGGAGGGACACAGACTGCTGGATGGAAACCCACAGAAGGACAAGGCTGGTTCCCCATTTTGTATTAGAAAGGGACGATGGCTGTCACAAACGACCTGCCCCTCTCTCAGGGGCATTCCAGTTTGTATAAGGCACTTCCTCTGCCCAAAAGGAGGCCAAAAAAAGCCAGTTCTAAAGAGAGCGGAGTACAGATGTTTTTGTGGGCTTTTAATACTGTCTGGGAGTCAAGGCCTAAGGCTGCCAAGAAAACAAGTGTAAAATATTTCATACAAATAGTGGTACAATTTGCCAATTTGTAGGCAGAAAACAGCAGTGCCACTGAATTATCACTCCCTTTTCTGAACTCCTAAAGCATTTTTTGTTGGAACCACCCATTTTGGTATTTAATCATAGGCTGCCTTGAATTACAACTTAACTGTTTTACCTGTCTATGCCATGCCCCACAGTAAGCTATAAGCTCCTCAAAAGAAGGAAGGGTGTCTTTAATATTTTTCTTCTGCAGGTCTTTCAGTGTCTGACAGCATGATATGCAAATAGTAGGGTTTCAACAAACATTTTTGAATGAATGGATTAAATATGAGATCTCTATAAGTCCTTTCTGTAGGTGAGTTTTCTTTCTAGAGTTTCCTTAGGGTTTATGTCTGACTTGTACTTATAGTGAAGAGACTACTTCAATATAAGCTAAAAGTTTGAATCGGGGGCCAGAGGGGACAAATTAGAAACTGAGGTTTTAAATTTATCTTTTGGGGAAAAAATATATATGTTTATATATATATATATATATATATATGCTTCCCAGGTGGTGCTAGTGGTAAAGAATCTGCCTGCCAATGGAGGAGACATAAGAGACATGTGTTTGATCCCTGGGTCAGGAAAGTCCTCCAGAGGAGGGCATGGCAACCCACTTTAGTATTCTTGCCTGGAGAATCCTGTGGACAGAGGAGCCTGGCACGCTACAGTCTATGTGGTAGCAAAGAGTCAGGACTGAAGCGACTTCACACTGAAGTGTGTGTGTGTGTGTGTGTGTGTGTGTGTATGTATGTGTATGTATGTGTATATATATATATATATATATATATATAGTGATAGTGTGTGTGTGTATATATACACACACACATAATAGACCTTTCACTTCCTATTTTGTATAAGGCAAAAACAAAATTTAACCATGTTAAAAGATGATGCTGTGAAAGTGCTGCACTCAGTATGTGAGCAAATTCGGAAAACTCAGCAGTGGCCACAGGACTGGAAAAGGTCAGTTTTCATTCCACAGGACTGGAAAAGGTCAGTTTTCATTCCAATCCCAAAGAAAGGCAATGCCAAAGAATGCTCAAACTACCGCACAATTGCACTCATCTCACACCCTAGCAAAGTAATGCTCAAAATTCTCCAAGCCAGGCTTTGGCAATACGTGAACCATGAACTTCCAGATGTTCAAGCTGGTTTTAGAAAAGGCAGAGGAACCAGAGATCAAATTGCCAACATCTGCTGGATCATTGAAAAGGCAAGAGAGTTCCAGAAAAACATCTATTTCTGCTTTATTGACTATGCCAAAACTTTGACTGTGTGGATTACAATAAACTGTGGAAAACTCTGAAAGAGATGGGAATACCAGATCACCTGACTTGCCTCTTGAAAAACCCATATACAGGTCAGGAAGCAACAGTTCAAACTGGACATGGAACAACAGACTGGTTCCAAATAGGAAAAGGAGTATATCAAGGCTGTATACTGTCACCCTGCTTATTTAACTTATATGCAGAGTACATCATGAGAAACGCTGGGCTGGAGGGAGCACAAGCTGGAATCAACATTGCCGGGAGAAATATCAATAACATCAGATATGCAGATGACACCACCCTTATGGCAGAAAGCTAAGAAGAACTAAAGAGCCTCTTGATGAAAGTGAAAGAGGAGTGAAAAAGTTGGCTTAAAGCTTACCATTCAGAAAACTGAGATCATGGCATCTGTTCCCATCACCTCATGGCAAATAGATGGGGAAACAGTGGAAACAGTGACAGACTTTATTTTGGGGGGCTCCAAAATCACTGCAGATGGTGATTGCAGCCATGAAATTAAAAGACACTTACTTCTTGGAAGGAAAGTTATGGCCAACCTAGACAGCATATTAAAAAGCAGAGACATTACTTTGCTGACAAAGGTGCATCTAGTCAAGGCTATGGTTTTTTCAGTGGTCATGTATGGATGTGAGTGCTGAAGAATTGATGCTTTTGAACTGTGGTGTTGGAGAAGACTCTTGAGAGTCCCTTGGACTGCAAGGAGATCCAACCAGCCCATCCTAAAGGAGATCAGTCCTGGGTGTTCATTGGAAGGACTGATGTTGAAGCTGAAACTCCAATACTTTGGCCACCTGATGGGAAGAACTGACTCATTGGGAAAGACCCTGATGCTGGGAAGGATTGGGAGAAGGAGGAGAAGGGGATGACAGAGGATGCGATGGCTGGATGGCATCACCGACTCAATGGACATGGGTTTGGGTGGGCTCCGGGAGTTGGTGATGGACAGGGAGGCCTGGTGTGCTACAGCTCACAGGTTCGCAGAGAGTAGGACACGAGTGAGTGACTGAACTGAATTGAAGCAACTAAACATAAATTCCTGGTTTATAAAACACCTTTGAGATCTCATGCCTTGTTTCTCACCAGCTGAAAAATAAAAATTAAAAAGCAAACCGTAACGCCAAGAACATATAACCAGATGGTCAGCCAACAATACCTCATTACTTCTTCAATACTGCAGATGATAAAATCCTCATGACAGCACATTACCCACACAAACTTTCTCCAGGAGGGGGGACAGACCTCAGAGCTCTCACATTTTAGTAAACAAAGCCAGTTACTTTAAAATGGTCCCTTTTGAAAGTCATCACTCTTGTTCCTATACATCCACAAAAGCAATGGTCAAATGCATAGACATAGACACTTAAGCCTTTGCCCAAATAAAATTAAAATCTCATTTTCAGACTCCGGTCTTGGCAAGGCTGATCATCAGTGAAGCAACCTCAGATAGGCTGATTTCTTAACTGACTTCATGATAATTTCTTTAGATAGGAGGAAAGATAGGAGAAAAATGGAATTCGAGTTAGAATGAGCATATTCTGGGGAAAAAATGGAAGACATGTATTTGCTTTTCTTATGCTGTTGCCCCAGTCTCTGTGGAGGGTCTATTCCAAAGTTCTAGGATTCCCAATTAGTATTTTTCTGGTCCTTACTTCCAGCTAAATTTCATGCCTACAAAATAAGGCCAACATGCAGACACTAGCCTACTCACAAATTAATAGAATCGGCACGAATGGAAAGGAAAACCTACCTGAAGGACAGAAAAAGCCCAAAACCCAAAAGCTAATTAAAAAAAAAAAAAACTTTTGCTAGGTGAAAGGACCATGAATTCAATTTAGTGAATTAAACTACTTAAGAAGGCTTGTTCATAGCATCTACTGTAGAGCTTAATCCGTTCAAAATAATAAGAGTTAGAGATTGTTACTCAACTGTATACATATGTGGACCACCTCTCCCTTCCTCTTAACTCTTAGTTTGTTCAAAACTCATGAACAGGGAGATTGCAGACACGTGTCTGAGTTTGCTGTTTCGAATTCAGAAAGTATCTGCCAACAGTGTGTTTGCTTCCTGAGTTCATGGAAACCTTTCTAAACCCTGGTGTCCCTGAGTCACCACCCACCAGGTATCTACATGGGGCCACTGCCACCGTTCTGGGTGTTTATGGTCACTCTTCCCGTTAGTCCTCACAGGCTTCCCAGGTGGCTCAGTGGTGAAGAGCCCACCTGCCAATGCAGGAGACGCAGAAGACGGGAGTTCAATCCCTGGGCTGGGGAGATCCCCCAGAGGAGGAATGGCCACCAGCTCCAGTGTTCTTGCCTGGAAATTTCCATGGACAGAGGAGCCTGGAGGGCTACAGGAGGAGCCGGGGGTCACAAAGAGTCAGACACGACTGAGCACGCACGCACATTAGTCCTCAAAACCACGTTGCTCTATAGGGATGAAACGGAGGCCCAGAGAGGTGTTCACAACGCACCAGGGTTTCACAGCTTCGGGTGTCTCAAGTCTGGTTTCAGAGCCACACACCTGGCCACTCAGCTGCACGGTCATCCGTGAGCCCTATGTGTTATGACACGTCAGTCGTGTCTGACTCTCTGCGATCTCATGGACCGTAGCCAGCCAGGATACTAACTGCCATTTAGTAAGGTGCACAATTTAGAGTTCCTCCTGGCTTCCTTGGGCCCCATTAGTGGTTGGAGGGTGGGGCTGGGCCAGGACAAGGCGACAGAGATGAAGACCCCAGGAGCACAGAACGGAGAAGGTGAGACAGAGCCTCCAGAATGAAGAGGGGAGCATGGATTTGGGAGGCAGACACAGAGCAGGGTTCTGAGAGGCCTGAATGCTCACCCATCACTAGCCCTGAATACAAAACACCCAATTAGAGGTTAAGATTCTAGGAAGCCCCCCAACTCACAAATATATTGTATTCCAAAAAGTGGCTTGCAAACCATGTGTTTGTAACATGGAATACACTTTTCTCCCCATAGAAATAATGTTATAAACAGTGATTAAGTCTCCAGGTTTTAACCCACAAAACCTATTTATTTGCAATGCAACTTCAATTCCATATATTTGCAATATAAGAGTAGCAGAAAACAATGAGGTTGACTCCATTTACATTACATAGCAGTCTTTCTTCTTTACTTGTGTTTCTACTTGGCTGGTAGTCTGGGAACAGTGCCCAGCTGGATCGACTTCTAAATTTATTATTACAGTATTGCATTTATACAGTATTTCTATTTTTTAATGGGGATGACTTAAATTATTAATTGTTTTCATGCTGACATAAAGAACTGGGAGACCCACCTCTAGAAATGAGCTGAAGTTTCCAGGTATGCAGGCAGGTGAAATGCCCAGGGGATGGGCTGGGGGACCTTGAAAATCTGATTCTATTAGGCTAGAATCTCTCCCTGAGAATTTACTACTTACTCAACCTTGAAATAGAAACTCTGAACTCAGAAATGTAACTTCTACTTCCTGCCATTCGAATTTCATCAGCATCCTCTAATCTAATTGGTTCACTAAGAGCAGACAGTCCCCGAAGTAAACTGACAACTAAATATCAGGTAATTGGCTTGAATGGGAGGGTTGGTGTGATCTGTTCCAAAGATTCTCTACTGATATAATATCAGAAAACTTTTAACAAGGAAACAATCCAGCCTCTCAGCTCAGAAACAGGAGACTGTGTCCTGACTAGGGGAAGATTTTGCTACAAGAGCATCCCAAGGTCTTCTGCTAAGTGATTTGAAACAGATGTCTGCATTTTTTCAGAAAGGCACGGAGCCCAGAGGAGGGACCAGGTGGTCCCGAGAACTGAGGGACTTTCATTAATGTTGTTAGTCCACGAGATGGAAAAACCAATCTCAAGGGAAAAAAAGAGAATGAGAAGTCACTGTGACAAACTCAACTCTGAATTCTAGGCCTCCAGAGTCAGCCAAGGGGGGGGGTGCCAAAATACAAGACCAAAATAACTTGCCAGGAAAGCTGAAAAACTCAATTTCCGCTCCAGTGATGAAAAGCCAACCTACAGAAGAAAATGATGCTAATAACAGAAACAATTTGGAAGATTTTTTAAAAAGTGAAAACATCCAACATGCCAGGAGATGTTCTTTCATATGATTTGATTCATTTATTCTTCACAAAACTATGAAGTAGGGACGACAAATTCCCTTGCTTTTTATAGCTGGGGAAAACTGGAGGCAAGAAGGCTCCATACTGTTTCCCAGGGTCATGGAGTTAGGAAGCAGAGGGGTTGAGACACCAAATCAGGCAGTGCTGCTTCCAAGTCCGTGTCTCATCTGCCCCTCACCAGGGCCCTCGTTTATGGAGCCTTTTCCAGGGGCCAGGTGCTGTTTCTAGGACCTTCTGGGACTTGTTGATCCTACAGCTACCTCAGGAAGCAGGTATTATTGTTATCAGCTCCATTTCAGTGATGAGGAAACTGAGGTGTAGACAGATTAGACAGCATGACACGAACCTCAGCAGTCTGGCACTGGTGTTCGTTCATACTCTTAGGACTGTGCCAAACAGCTCAAACTTCTCAAAGGTTTCCAGGATAACAACATCATAAAGGCCAAAATAAAAATAGCTACATCCTCCCAGAGCCTGAGCCCTATGGGAAAATACAGGTTTTATTCCATTTCTCAGCAATTCTCCAAATGCGTTCTTCAAGTTGTTTTAGGTGTTAGTATTAAACGCGGCTTAAAAAATTGGGGAAACACTAATTACATAAAGTTAAATGATCTTCTCTACTACAGGAATTCTCAGAGCCTTCACTATTCCAGTGCACTTTGTAACTTACAAGATAGGAATGGATAATGCATATCTTCCAATGTTTTTACTGAAAGATTAGAAGTCCTAGTCACGCATACTGGGAAGCACTTAAATCTTGGTTAATGAGCAATAATCCAAATGGAAGATCAAATTGGAAAACTTTAGGTTTTGGGGGGCTCTTTTTTCTCATCTCTCATACTCAGCTGATCGTGACCTACTCGTTCCAAGCGTTGCTCCATGCTGTCTCCGCGATCCGCCCTCACCTGCCACCTGGGCACCTGCAGCAGCCTTCTGACTGGCCTCCCTCCTCCCTGCCTCTGGTCAGCTCTCCACACCAATGCCTAGGTATTCTCAAGTCCAGAACTGATTACACCACTTCCTACTAAAAAATCTTCAATGGCACCCTTCCACCTATACCAGACTCCTCTACCTACATCCCTTTCATGACTTAGAGCCTAGAACACATGTTTCCACGCTCACCTTGGTATCTAATACTATGATTGAGCCCCTGCCTTCTTTTCCAAACTCATCCCCAGGCAATTGTGGGTTGATAAGTCTATTTAACTTAGTACGTGGCACCTCGCAAAGAGCAATGACTTAATAAACACATGCAGGGAAACCTGCCCGGCTCTTCTCGGCGTGTGCAGAATGTCTGAGGGCCTGCAGTATTAGTGAAATGGTGCTCCAAGTTCAGTATCGCCTCCTCCATGTCTGCCCAGGCTCCGGGCAAAGCAGTCATGCCCTCTGCTGAGTCCGTATGGGCACCTTACGCGTGCTTCTGATATATACAGTACAATGCGCTGGTTGCTGACTGCCTGTCTCTGACCACACTGTAAGATCCTCAAGGGAAAAGCCTGCCTTATTCACCTTGGCAGCCCCTAGGGCCTAGGGCCACATCTAGGATTCCTTCTACAAGTATTGTCTGAGTGCCCCCCAGATACCAAACACCGAGCACTGGGGATGCATGGATGTTTAAGCCAGTTAAAGCTCCCCTCTTAATGAGCTTATATTTTGGTGAGGCACATGGACCAAAACTAAATAAGCAGACAATAATTTAAATAGTTTCAAATCAAGGCTGGTTTTCAGCAGGAGAAAAAAAAAAAAACAGCAGCGAGGAACTATTTTAGGTAAGCTGGTCAAGAAAGATGGCATTTCAGGGAATTCCTTGATGGCCTAGTGGTTAGGATTCCAGCCTTTCATTGCCATGACTTGGGTTCAATTCCTGGGGAACTGAGATCCCACAAGCTATGCAGCATGGCCAAAAACTTTAATTAAAAAGAAAGATGGCATTTCAGCTCAGATCTCAAGGATGAAAACAACCTAGCCACATCAAGAGCAGTAAGAACAGCATTCTAGGCAGAAGGAACAGCAAGCGCCAAGATCCTGAGCTCACTTAAAGTCTGGTCTCTGCAAGGAACTGATTAAAGACCAGACCAAGCTAGAACTCAGTGAAGAAGTAGTGGGTGGAGCTGCCAATTATAAGCGGGTGATGTTGGGCAAATCACACCTTCTCTGTGTTTCAGGCTTTCCAGCTGCAGAAATGCAGATAATAATCATTTCTATTTCATGAAATTGTTACAAAAATGTACATCTACTAACGCACACCTACAAAAACACAGAGTTGAAACAAAGAGTTGTTTCAAAAACGTACATCTATTTAACTGAGGCTTCCAATAGTGCCTCAGTAAATATTAGTAGCTGTTATTATAATATTTATTACATAGGCAAGTGAAACAGAACTTAGGTATAAAGTTTCAATGACATAAGCCAAACACACACAGAATAATACTGATGTGACAGGCATCTGGGCAACAGGGGTAACCGGACTGCCCTTTGTGTTGTTCACACACACCAGAGCAACAATCAGCCTGCCCTTTCCATGTAAGGAGGCAGACTCAGCTCATGGCTTCTCGGAAGGTTCTTAATCATAACCCTCCTCCTCCTCCTCTTCCCGAGGGTTCTCTGGGGTCTCCCCATGCCTTGAATACCAGCTATGAGAGCATTTTTTCCTGGCGTACTGGCTGATGCCTGCTTCCCACACTAACCTGTGAACTTCCACTGGGCAGAGCCTTTTTCACTTTTGTCTCCCTAGGGCCTAGTACCAGACCTGGCCCATGGCTGGCATTCAACACACGTTCACTGAACTGGATTAAGAATTAAATGCTCAAGTGACTAAATTCTTGTCTATGTCTCCACGACATCAGCAGAAGTTGTTTCACTGATTTTTGTTCACTGGGCTGGCCAGTTCACTGGCGTGGTGGAAAACCAGCCTTTGTCTTGATACTTGGAGCTATTCAGCACACACGAAACACATTTGCAGACTCAAACACTCACACAAAAGGGATTTGTGGCCTTCACCCCATGTGGTTCTCTGGTGGGTGATGAGTGTACTAAGAGTTGGTGTTTTAATTTCCAAAGGCATACCCTGAGCTGAAGAATTTAAGGGAGGCGTTCATAAAGAATAGGTAGCCTGGAAATGAAGATGGGAAATGATGCCCCTCAAGTCAGGAAGATCTGGGTTCCAAGCTGCTCTCCCACACATTTGTTCTGTGATGGGAAGCACACTCTTCAGCCTCTCAGGATCTCGGTTTCCCCTATCAGTAAAAAGCTGGCAGCAATAAAACTCCATCTTCCTGAGAGTAACATCAAATCCCACACAGGGTGTTTCAGAAATGGTCCACTCTCCAAGCAAGGACCCAAATGCTAAAAACTTCACTGGTACCCGAGAGCAAAAACACCAAAGCCTGGCAGGAAGGCTTCCAATGAAGACAGGAACATTGGTTTCAATGTGGAGTTGTTGTTGGGAACAGGAAAAGTACCAAGTCACCAACCCAAGTGAAAACATCTGAGGAATTTTTAAAAGCCAATCGATATATACTTATGAAAGTGCCTGCTGAGATAAGGTCATTTCAAAAAAAAAAATCTATTCCATTAAAACATATATTTACTAAAATGGGTGTTCCTAATGGTACCTGCTCGAGCTACACAGCGTCAATTAAAAAGATGTGAGGATAAGTAGTTTGGAGACTGAAGTTGGACCAAACAAAACTGGCTTCTGAGTATGGTAAGCATTCCCTCTGTGCCAGCCACTGTCAGCTGCCTGGGTGCCAAGAGCTGGGTGCCTTCATGGTTTCATCCCCTCTCCACTTTCTTCTTTGAAATAATCACAGCTCTTCTAACAGCTGACAAAGATGATGAAGAACCCAGGGGACTCAGGTCCACCCAAGACCCCCCTCCAGCATGAGAAGGCCCCCACATCCCTTTCAGCCTCCTTGGTAACCCAAATGCATGGGTTCGGCTTCTGCCAGGCTAATTCAGTGATGCCCTGAGGCCCGAATAACATATTCCTCTCTGCTCCCCACTGCTTCCACCCCACAGACAGTTGTCCTACTTGCTTCTACACAATTAGTCGGCACAATGGGGTCCTCACACAAGAAGGAGGGGCCACCCACAAATCCCATTATTCTCATGATCGCTGCCATTAGAGCCTCACTGGACCATAAAGGAGTGTCACTGCACAGAATTCAGCATGAGGACACATCCCGGGCTGGAAGGAAAGGAGGGACAGATGCAGAACTGGAAGCCATCTTCGGTCATGAATTGACTTCCCAGCCACTGGGCTGGATGTGGCCACAGCCTCCAAAGGGGACATCCCAAAGTGGAATGCGCTCCTTTGGGTCTTGGCTCAGCTGCCCCCTTCTCTGTGAAGCTTCCCAGGACCCTCTGGTTGAAACTAACCTCCCCCTCCTCAGCTTTATTTTTCTTCCTAAGGGTGATCGCATTTGACACGCTATGTTCCTATTTATTTTGACTCTTCCCTCATGTAGTCAGGTCAGTAATATTGCACCCCTAACTCATGTCCACTCAGAACCTCAGAATGTGACCTCGTTTGGAAACAGCACCTCTGCAGATGTCATTAGTTAAGGGTCTCGAGATGAAATCATTCTGGACTTAGGGTGTTCAATGACTGTGTCTCGACAAGAGAAAGGAGAAGGCGATTTGGACGCATGAAGAGAAAAAAGGCCACGTAGAGATGGAGGCAGAGGTTAGAGATACGCTGCCATGAGCCAAGACACACTAGACGCCATCAGAAGCTTGAAAAGGAAAGGAAGGTTCCTCCCCTCAAGGTTTCAGAGAGATCGTGGCCCTGCTGATACCTTGATTTTGGATTTCTAGCCCCAGAATCATGAGACAGCAAATCTTCACCATTTGAAGCCACTGAGTGTGTGCCCCTGGTTAAGACAGCTTTAGGAAACTAATACATCTCTAGAAGGACCTGCACGGGGGCAAAGACATGGGGCTGAGCTGTTCATCGCTAGAGAACCTCTATGCTTAGAACAGTGTCTGACACACACTAGGTGCTCCATAAAGATCTGTTTAGTGGGACTTCCCAGGTAGTCCAGGGGTTGAGAGTCTGCAGAATCTACCTGCCAATGCAGGGGACATGGGTTTGATTCCTGGTCCGGGAAGATCCCACATGCTGTGGAGCAACTAAGCCCATGAGCCAAAACTACTGAGCCTGTGCTCTACAGCCTGTGCTCCACAACAAGAGAAGCCACTGCAATGGGAAGCCCCTGTACCAAACCAGAGAGCAGCCCCACTCACTGCAATGGGAGAATGCCCAGGAACAGCAATGAAGACCCAGCACAGCCAAAAAAAAACAAACCCCAAATCTGTTAAGTAAATGCATGGATGCTTAAACTCTCAAGCTGTAGAAGGGTTTCCATAACTCAGGTTGACCCAGAGTTTCATGTGTAACCAGTCTTCCATGATGGGGCCATCTGGAGCAGGCTCTCCCTTCTCCCCACCACCACCACGAGGGATAATGTCTCTAGGTTTCTCCACCCTTTCACTATGGTGGTAGGTAAAGGTACTGGCTTGGTAGTTAGAGCCTAGATCTAAGCCTAGACTTTAATCCTGCTTCCACTGCTTATACGAACTATAGTAAGCAGATGAATGGCCCCCAAAGATATCTATGACTTAATCTCTTAAAGTTGTGAATGTGTTGCTTTACTTGGCAAGAAGGACTTCAAAGATGTGATTAAGAATCTTAAAATGGGGAGATTATCTTAGATTATCTGGGTGAGCTTAAAGTAATCTCAAGGGTCCCCATAAGAGGAAGCAGTAGGGTCAGAGGCAAAGAGGGAGATATGATAATGGAAATAGGATTCAGAGCCAGAAAGGTCTGAAGAGGCTACACTGCTGACTTTGAAGATGCAAGAGGCCACAAGCCAAGGGATGTAGGTGCCCCCAGAAACTTGAAAAGACAGGAAATGGATTCTCCCTATGGGCTCCAGAAGGAACACAGTCCTTTCTACACACTCTGGTTTTAACCCAGTGAAACCCTCTACAGACTTCCAACCTCCAGATCTGTAAGATAATAAATGTATGTTGTTTACGCCAGCAAGGTTGTAGTTATCTGCTACAGCGGAAGTAGGAAATGAATACAGAAACCTAAGGCTGTTTTCTCATCTTAAAAATGGGTACTGTAATGAGTGCTTACTTCACAGGGTGCCAGGAGGACTAAATGGAACATGCAGGGGACATTCAGGGCACAGGCTCTGATGTGCGGTAAGCAGATTCTCCTCCGTGCCTGGGGACCCTGTCTCCTGGCTGGGCCTGGGCTCAAAGCAGGCTTCCTAGGGAAGGGGCACTGTAACTGCATTCTGAAGGAGAAGTGGGCATATCCTGACGGATTCCTCTACTGAAAAGCCCCCAGTGGCCTTCTCTGCTGCATAGTGCCCGCCTTTCACAATGGTGGACCAAAGCAGAATAACTCAAACTTCAGAAGAATGTGGCTATGTGTTACTATGCACCGTGGGTCACCTTGGTCGAATTTTCAGGCAACCACAGCTCCTAGGCCTTGTGGGTGATGCTTAGGGGAGACTTGAGAAAGCAGCGTCTCTTGGGAGAAGGGAAGGAAGAAAGACCTCGAGACAGGAGAGCAATGTAAGGAGCTGAGTGCGTCCATAAGCAAATCATTGAGGTCTTCTTGCTTATTACTCTGGGGTGCCGAGGATGAATATGTTTAGCAGGCTGATTTTAGTTTTTCTCACCAGCATTCAAATCACCTTCTGTTACCCCAACCCTTTCAGAAAGTCTGTTGTTACCCCAAGTTGAGAAATGACCTCTTTCACAGTGTCATGTGTCAAACAGCCAACCAGCAGGTGAAAACCTAAAAACCGCTACCAGGGGCTGCTTGGAAGTCTTCCAGCTGCCCCCATGGAAGAAACATGTAGAAGGATATCAGTGAGTGTTGCACTCATACAAATAAGTGAGGGGAGTCTACAGATACTTTAAAATCCTCGTGCCTGGGGGGTTTGTCCCCACCCTGTACACATCCTAAGGAGGTGGGGCATTCCAGGATAGGACAGTAAAGATGAGCGTGGCTTTTCTTACATGTGTGTTTTCAGAAGAAGACTCAGCCTTGGTTCTGTCACATGATTGGGACCCCAAGTGGAGCCCATGCTGGTGTTGGGAGAGGTGGGGAAGTATGTGAAGTTTGGAGGAACAGCTGCTAAGCAGATGACTCAGGAAGAGACCGGAGGTAAACTCACTCTTTCTAAAACATACTGGAAAGCAGTGAGCCTAGTAGAAGCGAGAGGAGTGGCAAGTGCGGTACAGTTAATGCCTGGCTTAATGCACTTCATCTTCTTCTGTGCCATCAGGACTGTCTTTTAAAAACACAGATATGATTGTTTCGGTCCTCTGCTGAAAACCCTTTTCTAAGTTCCCAGTAGCAACTAATAAAGTCCGGATTCAGAAACCTTTCCTTCCTGGTGCCTCCCCATCTACTTCCTCCTTCCAGCAAAGTCCTGGGGTGAGATGATTCAGTTGGCCCCTCCCCTCAAAAGATCTCCTATTGTCAGGACTGCCCCTGTGGTCCAGTTGTGCTCCAACTGCAGGGGGCATGGGTTTGCCCCCTGGTTGGGGAACTGAGATCCCACAGGCTGTGTTGCCAAAAAAGAAAATAAAATGAAAAGGTCAGACCCTTGTTGTGCTGGTTCTGCTGCCTGAATTATCCCTCATCCCCCGACCCTTGGTGAAATTCTCCTCAGGCTTCAAGACCCAGTATTCTCCTCTCCCCCAAGACCCAATTTTAACATGACCGCTGCTCTGAAGTCTTTCCCAACCTTGGTTACAACCAACCGCTCCTTCCTCTGGGCTTTCACCATCATAACAGCTAACATCACTACAGTGCTCACTACGAAGAGGCACTGTGCCTAGGACTTTATGTACATCGTCTGATTTAATTCTCTCAGCAACCCTACAAGAGAGGTACTGTTACTACCCTGCTTTATGAAAGTGAAAGTCGCTTAGTCATGCCCCACTCTTTGCAACCCCATGGGCTGTACAGTCCATGGGATTCTCCAGGCCAGAATACTGGAGTGGGTAGCCGATCCCTTCTCCAGGGGATCTTCCTGACCCAGGAATCTAACCGGGGCCTCCTGCACTGCAGGGGGATTCTTTACCAGCTGAGCCACCAGGGACGCCCTGCTTTATAGGAGAGGAGATTTGGCACAGAGATGATAAGAAGCTTGCAGCTCACACAGGGGCCTGCATTCGACCCCAAACACACCATCTGCACTCTCCTTTCTCTGCTGGACTGCTCCTTCCAGTGGGGAAGCCATCCCCTGCATTGCTGGGCACCCCAAACTGGCTCGTCTTCCTAAACTCCTGCTCAGTCAGTAATACCTCGGTCCCTCTGGTACCCAAGCCTGATACTTGCACTCTTTCCCCTATCATTTCCACAGCAAAATCCCAGCACCTGAGACCCAGCTCCATGTCTCAAAATAGAAGTCCTTCTCCACCTAACTTAGGTACCCATCCTTTGGGTTCCCACCCAGTGCCAAGTACAAGGCCTGAGACACAGTAGGCATCCAGTGTAGGCTTGGGTATCATTACTTTCTTTGTGAGGACTTAGATCAAGGGAGAAATAACACATCTTCAGAAAAGCAGTGGCCACCTTGATATTTTATTTTTCATTTTATGGCCCTATTTTTAGTGTGTCAGACTCAAGGGAGGAATCCAATTAATCACTAAGTCCTGTCAATTCTATCTTCCAGCCAGCTCTTAAATCCACCTGCTTCTCTCCATCCCCACCATCATCTCTCTAATTCAGTCTCCAATCTCTTGCTGGTTTACAACCACCTTCTCAGTGATCTGCGGGTTTCCAGTGGTGCCTTCTCCGTCTGTCTTGTGCCAGAATGCTTGTTCTACACCACACAAGTGATCCTGTGTGCCTTCGGACTGAAACCCTGGAATGGCTTCCCAAAGCCTTTCCAGGAAAATTCAGATCTTTAACACAGGCTATAAGACTCATTCTCCCCCACCGCTGCTATCCTCATTAACTAATGCTCCTCAGACCACACAAATTCCTCCACGCTGCCCATCAGGCCAAGCGTTCCTCCAGCTCCCAGCCTTGACATGGCCTGTTCCCCCAGCTTCCTCCACCTCCTCTCTCTTTACCCGGATGCTTTCTGATGCTCACACTTCAGGCCCAGCTTAGACATCCCTTCCTCCAGGAAGCCTTCTGTGACCTTAAGTTTAGGTTTCTTTCCTTTGATAGACTGATTCACTGAACCTGTGGTTGTCTTTGTAATTGAAGTATAATTGACCTATAACACTGTGTCAGAGCCAGGTGCACAATAGAGTAATTTGATATTTCTATACATTACAAAACAGTCACCAAGACAAGTCTAGGTACCATCTGTCACCATACGAAATTATTACCATATTATTATCATTAATCATTATTCCATTTTATAATTACTAATAATAATAATTATTACCATATATCCTCCAGCTGTACATTTCATTCCCATGACTCACTTATTTTGCACTGGCAGTCTGTACCTCTTAGCCTCCCTCACCTATTTTACCTATCTCCCCAACCCCCTCCTCTCAGGCGACCACCTGTTTCTCTACCTGCAATTCTGTTTTCACTGCTACTTTTGTTCATGTTTTTTTAGAGTCCACATACAAGTGAAATCCATACAATATTTGTCTTTCTGCCTGACTTATTTCACTTAGGTCCATCCATGTTGCTGTGAACAGCAAGATTTCATTTTTTAAATGTTTGAGTAGTAGTCCATTGTGTACATATACCACATCTTCTTTATCCACTCATCTGTGGAAGGATACTTAGGTGGCTTCCACATCTTGTCTATTGTGAATACCCCTGCCATGAACATAGGAATGCATGTATCCTTTTGAATTAGTGTTCATTTTCTTCATAAAAAATACCTAGATGTGGAATTGCTGGATCACGTGATCTATTTTCAATTTTTTGAGGAACCTCTACAATGTTTTCCATAATGGCTGCACCAATTTACATTCTCACCAACAGTGCACAAGGGTTGTGTTTTTTTTCCACATCCTTCCCAACATGTGCTATGTATTAGATTTTCTTTAATGTGCCTCCATGGAATCCTCCACTTCCTCTGTGCTAAACGTTATTACTCTCTATTTACTTATCAAGATTAATAGATTAGAAACCCCTTAACTTATTGGGGTAGACTGAATTACTGTTCCCAGTCCTGCAGTCTCTCCTGTACCATATGACACTAGAGGAGGTGGAGTGTGTATCCCTACCTCACTGGTGTTGGGCTTGGCTATGTGGCTTGCTTGCCAATGGAATATCAGCAAACGTGACATGAGTGGAGGCTCTGAATGTATCATAGAGTTTAGCTTGGGTTCTTGCACTTCTGCTGTATGCTTTGAGGAGACTACATGCAGGACAAGAGACACGTGAAGCAGATCTGAACCAAACTCTCCACCTACAGCTTGACGAAGAGTCCCCTTCCCACCCCCATCCTCTGCTGGAGCCAAACCATGAGCAAGAAAAACAAATTTTTGTTCTTGTAAGCCACTGAGAATCTGTTGGTTAACACAGTATTACTGGAGCAGACCTGACTAATAGCAGTGTCTCTATCCCTCATTAGACTGAAAGCTCCATGTGGGCAAGAAAGAACTGTATCCAAAGCACACAGTAAGTGCTCAGTAAATCTGTCGATGCGATGTATGACTGAATGAATGAACCTTGGCCAGTGATGGGTCTGTCTCTTTAGCTGGCATGTAAATTCTTTAAGGCCAAGAATGGCATCTGATTTCTCCCAGTGTCACCTAGTTATGTCACTTCCCACATTGGGTTCTTGGTAGATATTCAATAAATATTTATTGAAATTAAATAAACTGAATTTTGTGGGCTGACTTGGGAATCGGCCCTTAATTTATGACATTGTTTCTATGGGAAAAATGCATTCGGAGTGCCAAACAAATTTGCAAATGAACTTTTGGAACCTCACCCGTTCATTGGTTCAGGATTGCCAGTTTTGTGGAAATCCATAACTGAACACATGTGCTATGCTTTGCAATATGGGAGAAACTGAGAAGCTGCTTCCAAACCCAAGATATTCAGCCTGCAAAAATTCACTTTCCACCCACACAGAAAAATTCAGCATAGGTTGGATTTGAGGTTCCAACAATAAAATACTAGACTTTTTCAAGCTCATTGTTTATCTAATTGCTTTTTATCAGCTTATACTGGATGCCCATTCTTTACATTTGATCAAAAGGAAGCTAAGATCATTTTCTTGCACACCCCCTCGCAACAAATCCACTTTCTAGACATGTATGTAATAAAACTCAACCTTCTCAACAGAGAAAACAAATTATTTTTCTAAATAAATCTGTGACATTTAAAATAAACACAGTGGGATGCTCTACAGTTATAAGAAAACATCCCCCTTTAGAATTCCTAATTTTGAATGGTACTGGGAGCTTAACATGAGTCACAGATATGAGGCTTAGTTTTATTTCATCTTAGGCCAGAACCAAGCCAGTTTGAAACTGACGTGGCTGGGGAGGGCCATCAGTTCACAAATTTGGAATGTTTTATCATACTTAACACATCTCAGCCTGCCACTGGTAGACTTTCCCAACCACTTAGTCTCCATTTAACATGCATTTTTAAAGCACCTACCATGTGCCAAGCACTGTTCTAGATCCTAGGGATACGGTCGTGAACAAGATAAGCCTCCCAAGCAACTTACATTTTAATAAAGGAAGAGGCAGAGAAAGAAGATCACTCAGGTAGTGATGTGTGTGTGTGTCAGTTGCTCAGTCATGCCCACCTCTTTGTGACCCCATGGACTGTAACTCACAAGGCTCTTCTGTCCATGGGATTCTCCAGCCAAGAATACTGGAGTGGGTTTCCATTTCCTTCTCCAGGGTGTCTTTCTGACTCTGGGATTGAATCCAGGTCTCATGGCAGATTCTTCACCACTGAGCCACCAGGGAAGCCAGGTAGTGATGGGGCCAGGAATCAAATAAAGGAATGATGTCACTGGGAGTGAGGTGAGGCTACTTCAGACTGGGTCATTGGTAGAGGGGGAGACGTGTGTGCTGGGTCCTGGTGAGTAAGAAAGAATCAACTGTGGCAAGATTTGGGGAAGAATTTTCTAGATTGAGGAAACAGCCGGTGAAAAGTCCCTGTGGGAGGAACAAACCTGGCATATTCTTAAGTTAGAAAGAAAGGGCCAAGTAACCAAGGACCTGATTCTTAGAAGCTCTGTATTCAGGCCCCATGAGTAAGTCAGACTGAATTCTATGATGGAGGCCAATGGAGGTTTTTAAGCTGGGGAATAAAATGATCTGGTTGAGATTTTTAAAAGCCCACTCCTCTTGGGGCAGGGGTGAGGGAATAAGAGCAGAAGCAGGGGAAGCTGTGAGCAGCCTTTTCTAGAAGGCTGGAACTCCTTTATTATAACCCGTCATCAATAAAATCCCCAGCGTCTTCAACTTCTCCAACTATTCCCTTCCCTGTCTTGTTCTTCCTGAAACCAGGCTCTCCCTGAGGACACTGATTCCTGCAGTCCACCAAGGGCTGGCTGCTTCCTCTCTCTCATTGTAAGGGTCCTCCTTGTGTCTTGCTGCCTCTTTAGGATGATTCTTCTTCCTTTCTTTCCAAGCCTGCTCCCCATACCCCAGCTCTGAAGCTCAAGCCATTGGGCCATCTGCCCAGAGGCCCCCTGGCTCTGCCTTGATATGACCATCCACAGACCATGCAGCCTGCAGGCAATTCCTTTCTTTTTTTGAATATCTTGCTCCTCAGTCCCTCCAAAATTGTTTCACAGTCCTTCTTGATAACTGGCCCATCAAACACTGTGACCCTTCAGTTCCCCACCCTCTCTGACAATGATCTTGTCCTCCATCCTACTTCAGCTACACAATCCCACCCCAGATCTTATCAAGACCAGTAACTCTTCCCCCTCCATGACCTTAATTTCAGGTTCCCCATAGTCTGACCACTACCTCTTCTCCAGTTCCCCAGGTCCCACAAGTCTTAAACCCCAAAACAACCTCCCCTGCATACAGCTGGCTACCTTTTCCCATCCCTCACGCCCATCCTCACTTCCCTCCTTAGAGCTCACTTCCAGCTTGGAGCCCAGGGTCCACAATTGTATATCCAAATCCATATCATCAGGCACCCTCAGTTCCTGGATCCCACTTTTCCTCTCTTGACAATTCCCTGCTCTTTCTTAGTTGCGTCAGTCGTGTCCGACTCTTTGTGACGCCATAGACTATAGCCTGTTAGGCTCCTCTGTGCATGGGGATTTTCCAGGCAAGAGTACTGGAGTGTGTTACCATGCCCTCTTCCAGGGGATCTTCCCAATCCAGGAAATGAACCTGTGTCGCCTGTATTTCAGGCAGATTCTTTACCACTGAGCCACCAGTCCCATCTCTGGCTAAATCTAACTCTCTCTTATCCTACCCCTATGCCCACAGTGCCAAACATGGCTTGTGTGGCTTACTGCTCTCACTTCAAAAGCAAGACCATGGACCTCAAGTGCACCCTGATACTGTCTGGCAATTGCTCTTCATTTCCCAGCTCTGTTCTCCCGTCCACTCTGTTGCGTCCCTTCTCTCACTTCTCCCTTCCAACTCCAGGGCTTCCTCCCTCACCTCACTCATCATACGTTCCTGAAAATAATGCAAAGTCACATGAAAAGACACTGCATACGCTTCCACCACTGACCTGCTCCTGAGCCCTTATTTTCCTCCTGCCCTCCCAAGACCAAGGATGAAGGGTCCCATGCTCCTGGCTGAGGCTGCGCCCCCCACTGGCACAGGAATCATATTTTCTTTCATCTGCAGAAAGACAACACCCCATGATTCTCTCTTCTCTCTCCTGTATTGTCAGTTTCTCCCACACTACTAGAACTTTCCCAGCAGCACAAAAACACAGTTATTTCATGCATCTTGAAAAACAGCTCTCTGGGCTTCACATTTTCCTGCAATGCCTGCTTCATGTTTCTGCTGTCTTTCTCAGCAAAGCTCCTCGAAAGAGTTGTCTCCCCTCCATTCTCTTCTCATTTTCTCTTTACAGTTTTATCACTACTTCCTGTCCTTGTCACAGTCGGCAGTAATCACCTGCTAAGTCCAGTGGTTCAGTTCTCTTTTCTTGCTTGACATCTCAGCACAATCTGGCATGATGAACCACTCCCCTTCTCCTTTCTTCTCTGGGCCTCCAAGAAGCCACCTTCTTTAGTTCTTCCTCTTCCCCTTCTGGCTGTTCTCTCCTCAGATCTACTTCTTCTTCATCTCTCTGACCCCTAAACCCTGCACCAATGCTCACTGAGCTCAAAGCTCAGTTCTCCAACTACTCCTCTCCTCAATGTCTTGCGACTTCACGACATGTATCATCTGAACACTACTAACCCCCAAATTCACATCTCCAACTCAGACACCTCCTATGAATGCCAGACCTGTGTTTGCCCACAGAATGCCCACTAGCTACATGCGGCTATTTAATCACATCACCACTGTGCCCATCACCACCAGCTCCACCACTGTTACTGAAGTAACTCCTGCAGGGAGCTCTGCAAACACAGGGAACCTACATCAGTGGAAAGGGTTGGAAAGATTGTAGCAAAACTGCTTAGTGGGTGTGTGGCCATACAGGTCTGTTCATGATCAGTTAATTTTCTTCAAGTCTAGTCTTAGGCAAGCCACAAGAAGAAAATGTTCCTACCCAATTACAATTATTCATGAGACTCTTCCTGGCCCTGCTTCTTTTGTCTGCCGGTGATTCTGAGGTGATTCTGACGGCAACAGCGCGGTAAGGAAGCTCAGTGAAAGGCAAGGGCAATTATGCATCTTGCTGCATCTCAGCTTCAGACTTCCTCCATGAACTCTTAATTAATTCCATCTCCATATTTTTATTTTGTTCCCTGAACCTCTTGCTTATATTGTATCCCCCCCTCCTTCATTCCTCTTGCCTTCCTCCCCCAAAAAGCCTCCCAGATTCTCTTTCTCAGTCTTCTTTTCTTTCCCCAAATTGCCCCTTGTTTAGCCTTCAGCTTCTCTGCCCCTGTTCCACTCTTTCTTATCCTTTTTCACCTTTAACTGAAAGCACCAAACTGACAGACACTGTTACGGTGTGTTTTTTCCCCCTCTGCCTGAGCTGCAGCAGGCTCTCCTCTCCTCACTTCTATAGCAGAGCCTGAGTACCGGGTTGCCATGGCAACAGTGGATCCAACCAGGCTGGTCCCAGCGACACTGGGAGCTGCCACGGCTAGGAAGCTGCTACAAGTCGCCCTGAGCCTCGATGGGTCGTGAACATCGTAATTCAAGACCAAGCCGGGCAGATTCTGCCCGGAGACTGTGAGTGCACATCAGGCCTGGGCACAGCTGTACTGCGCATCAGGAGACAACACCATCAATAATCAGGCTTCTGCAGAGCCAGCCGAACACGTGACATCATGAGGATTCATTTGAAACATTTCAAACATGCCTATTCCTTTATCTCCACTGAGGGAGAACCTTCTGTCTCTTTCTAGTCTTGGAGAACTCTGTAGAAAGTAAAAGAAAAACTGACAGCTCCCACTTACCCCTCTCCCCCACCTCCAACTCCCCCTACCCTTCTAGGTGGGGGATCCTCTCAGCCGTCCAAGTCAAATGATTTCAGTAACACCAGTGTGGCTGGGAACATCCTCGAGAATGAATTTGGATTACACAGTGGTATTTTAGTGGGCACCGAGATCAGTTCCCCCAGGGCCCTGGAATGGATCCTTAAAGTAGGGCAACAAGTGTACCGCGGCGTTGCACTGTTTCAGAATCACAAGTCGGGGAGAAAACTCAGGAAATACCTTTGTAGTGAATGGCACCAGCCGCAGTGAGGGTCTGTTGCTGCTAAGCACTCCCAACAGGATTTATGTTTACCGCAGTTCGCAACACGAATTCTCCTCACCTAAAAATAAAGATGATGGCAGTTCAGACGGAATTATAAGCAACACCAGAAAAACGCCAACACCTTATCTGATGAAGGGGCCACGGGGAGACATTTATCAACTCAAAAGCTGAACGTCTGTGTAATGACATCGGGCAGTGGTTCTCAAGTCCTAGGGTATGGAGCAGTTTAGCAGCATCTCCTGGGGGAGCTTTTGAAAGGGCAGATTCCCAGACCCCCTGCCGCTGAGACTCAAGTTGAGCAGGACTGGGGCAGGGGCTTAGGAGTCTGTATTTTTAAAGAGTCCTCACAGGTGAGCCTGGTACATAGTTAGCTTTCTGATCTGCTAATAGTGATTTCCAAGATCATGGAATCAGGTCATCTGGTTTTCAGACAGTAACAGTCAACAGCACCTTGGAAATGAGCAACAGGGGAAAGCAACAGGCTCTGACCCAAGTGTCAGCAGGAGGTTGACACTTAGCATGGAAATGAGGACCACCCTCCCACTCCCCTCTCAGGGGTACTCCATCACCTCAGCTCCCAGCTCACACTCCCTCCACTCAAGGTGGAAATAGAAGAAACAGGAGGAGTTTTCCAATCATTCTCAGCTCCTGGAGCTGCCTCTTCCAGTTGTCAGGAAACAGCAGCCCCCAGAGAGGGAGATGGTGATGGGCAAACCCAAGCCCTAAAGGCAGGCAGAGCCTCCAAGCAGGGTCGGGGGAGGCAGGGAGGACCTGAGCCTCACACAGTACATTTTTTGCAGGCAAAAATCCCACAGCCGGTCGTCAGGAAACCTGTAGAACTCAGAGCCAGGAAGTTGTACCTGCTGGAGACCGTAAGTAACTTCTTAAAACATATAGAGAAACAGAGTTCTGGAAGGAGTTTGTGAGAAGAGCAGAGGCTATCCTGAACAGTCCATTTTAAGTTGACTTCGTGGAGGATAACCACACCCATCATCTCGCAGTTCGCAGGGTGGCTGACAGATGCAGCGGGCAGGCCACCAGCCTGAGCCAAAATTAATCAGAATGTGGATATATTCTTGTAGCTCACAGGACATCTTTGTAATTCTGGGGTATTTTCACAAATGTCACGGAATCTCTCTAACCTTGCTTTCTCACCTGTGACATGGTGATAGTACTTCTGACTTCACAGGGTTATGACCAACATTGCCCAGCACATAATACACAATAAATGTTGGTTCTTGCTACTACATTGGAAAAAGTTTCCATGGTCCAACAAACATGTGAAACCTCACAGGGAAAAAGCAAACTAGGTTTCCTTAGCACAAGGCTTCTGAAAGCGTTTGAATGCTCTGGCTATGATACTTTAGGAGGGATATAGTAGATAACATCTGCTCCCAGGACCACTTTCACTCAGAACATTTAGTACAAAAGGAGTCTCCAGAACATTCTATGAGAACTACTCTGAAAAAAAAGGGAAAGCGTTAGTCGCTCAGTGCTGTCCAACTCTGCAACCCCATAGACTGTGGCCTGCCTGGCTCCTCTGTCCATGAGATTTTCCAGGCAAGAATACTGGAGTGTGTAGCCATTTCCTTCTCCAGGGGATCTTCCCAACCCAGGGACTAAACCTGGGTCTCCTGCATTGTAGGCAGATTCTTTGCTGTGTGAGCCACCAGGGAAGCCCACGTTAAAGAACAGCCACCATAACTACTACATCGGACCTGCCGCTCTAACTTAACACATTATAGGGGTTATTCCACAGCAAGGCAGCTATCCCCATAGGGTTGTTTTTAATCACCAGGTGTTCTATGGATGTACCAGGGCATTTCAGTTTGTCTGTTCCTATCTCCCCAAGAGCTGAAGAAGGATCTTCCTTGGGTTTTGCCTCTGTAGGGCCTAACTTGGCTCAACCAGAAGACCATAGTCTTACTAGTAGGAACTCCAGCAGTGAATCTAAGTGAAGAAACTAAGAATAGCCAGCTTTGATGCCCAGGGGAAAACTCTTCCCAGGTCTTCAGGCTTTGAATGGCCAGACTACAACTCTTGACCTTCAGAAAGTGAGGATCTGTCAACTACCGGCGGTTCTCACTGTGGTTCTCGGACCCCAGTCTGGGATTGGGGGGAAGGATTTATGAGCTATTTGCAATGTTTCAAAAAGCTGATTGCAACAACTTGCACAGACTAAGCAAGGCTACAAGTGTCTTTGCTTTGAGCTGGAATTTTATCAGCTCCCTGTGGTAGCACAGTCAGCGCTCTGAGTGGCCGTTTTGAGATGCCCTTGATAAATAAAGCCTGAGAATGGGAATTGTTACTTAATAAATGCAGTTTGTTGAGTAGACAAAAATCTTTCAACTATGGGAGCCCTGGGGGAAGAAATATAATAGACAGTGTTTAAATGTTGAAGCAAGCTGTTTGCAAAGGTTCTGTATGGTGAAGAACAAAGGTATATGAGATCCACTAGCCATCTCAATGTGGTCATTTTGAATAGCTGCCTTTTCAACATGCAAAGGGCAATATGGCCTTTTTAGGAAAGTCAGAAGCTCTAAATGGCTTGCACATCATCTCTGCGACTTGGCCAGTACATGGAGATTGATGTCATTACTGCTCTCCTTAGAATAATGGAGAGGAAAAGAATGAAAAATGGGGGTGGGCCAAGAGCATGTTACATTCATTATGTAATTATGTAAGTCTCAGTTAGCATTGCACTTTGTATGTTCAAATGGTCAAGGGTCAAAACAACCATGAAAGAATGTTTGGTTTTCACAAATTTGGGGTTGATCCACTTATTATGGGCTTTGACAGCGTATTAAAAAGCAGAGACATCACTTTGCTGACAAAGGTCTGTATAGTCAAAGCTATGGTTTTTCTAGTAGTTATGAATGGATTTGAGAGATGGACCATAAAGAAAGCTGAGCACTGAAGAAATGATGCTTTCAAATGTGGTGCTGGAGAAGACTCTTGAGAGTCCATTGGACTGCAAGAAGATCAAACCAGTCCATCCTAAAGGGAATTAACCCCAAATATTCACAGCAAGAACTGATGCTGAAGCTAAAGCTCCAATACTTTGGCCACCTGATGTGAAGAGCTGACTCATTGGAAAAGACCCTGATGCTGGGAAAGATTGAGGGCAGGAGAAGGGGGTGACAGAGGATGAGATGGTTGGATGGCATCATTAACTCTAAAGACATGAGTTTGAGCAAACTCCAGGAGGTAGTGACGGACAGGGAAGCCTGGCATGCTGCAGTCCATGGGACTGCAAAGATTTGGACATGACTTCGTGACTGAACAACAACAATCATGGGCTTTACGATCAGGGTAGAATTTAAGTCCTACCCCTGACAAGGCCCTCTATATATATCCTTGAGAAGATATTTAGCCTGAATCCTAGATTCTTCATATATAAAACAAGGGTAATTTTTATCTCACTACATTATTGACAGATTTTGTTAACATTGTTTATATTTTGGGGTTGGTGAGTTTGTGTGTACAATTCTATGCATCTAAAGAGACTCCCTTTGTAATAGTAACTAGTACAGCATCGGTAGGAACTCAATAATAATTAACTCCCCTCCTCTTTCCCTTGCTGAAAGCACTTTTAAAACAGAAGAAAATGTAAAAAGGCATCCTTTTCATTTCAGTAAGCAGAAGCAAGAAGAAAAACTAAAATAGCCAGAAAAATTAAGAGAGGGAGGGTGGATGCCATATATTTCCTGGTTCATGAATGTGTATGAGACTGTGGCCTGATATTAACCCCAAATTCCAAAGCCAATCCCATTGGGAATATTCATAAATGCATCTAACCGTTCAATGCCCACATGATAAATGTGTAAATTCAGTTACCTTGCTGATTATGCACCCATTTGCAAGCACACACTTCTCTGAAAAACTTGGCATTGGAAATATAGCCAATAATAAAATTGTCTAAATAGGTAATATTTCTTGCTTACTTACTGACAGTAAGGTTTTTAATTCCATGCCTGTGAACCACTGCCGGTCTTCTTAAAGCCTGCAGCAGTGTTTAAACTCAGTAGTTCAAAGTACAAGCTTTACCATCGGATAATGACATCAATCAAACAGTTTGTATTCATAAGACAGAAATGGTAACTAGTATTTCTGCCTACCTCTTTTCCAGCTGTTAGATAGATGTAGATATTCTTCTTAGGATGAGGAACAAGTTTGTAGAAAACAGGTGTTTCTTCTTTGATTTCATAGATAACCTCTGGACAATTCGAGGCCAAATTTTCACCAAGAATAACCTGTTTTTTTAAAAAAGAAATAAAATTTCTATTACATAATTTGAATTTCAGGGTGGCAAAACTTACTGCTTAATCCTAAGACTATATCCTTCCTTCCTCAGTATGCGCACTGACTGAGGTGTCACTTTCCTTAATCATCGGCTCATGTCTCTGCCTTCAACAAGGCCGGTGATGACAAGCTTGGTCTTTCTGCTTTTGTAGGGGTCAAAGCTGTGCATGCACACAGACAAAAGGTCACTCTGCAGTGCTGGGGCAGTATCCTTATATGTGAAGCCCACCGTCCACGAGTCCTGACCACGTGGGCCTTATGAGACGCTACAGTGACAGCTTCGTTAGCGCTACGCCAAGTGATCTTAAAACTAAAGGCAGTTGGTTTGACAGATACTTGCACAGGTTACTCTGACTTGCCTACATGAACCTGCATGGCTATGTGTTTTAAAGTAACCAGGACAACTTGGCAGGCCTAAACAAGTAGGTACTTGTTTACACATCAAATATAAGTGTGGCTTTGAAACTGGACATTCCTGAGCTTCATTCATCTTTGTCAATAAATATCTACTGAACATCCACTGTATTATTCTGGTACATTCCAGATGTTTGCAAAATGAATAAATGGCGGGAAGATTCTTCCCTTATAGAACTTTTATTCATGTGCATGCATGGGGTGAAGGGCAAAATGATAATTAACAACAAATAAGTGAGTTATAAAATACATCAGTAGGTATTTTATATCATAGGGAGCTATATTCAATGTCTCATAATAATCTATAAAGGAATAGAATCTGAAGAATGGATTTATACATGTAGAATTGAATCACTTTGCTGTACACTAGAAATTAATACAAGATTATAAATCAACTATACTCTGATATTTAAAAAATATGTTAGCAAGCGATACAAGTCAAAATGAAATGAAATGGAAGATGCATATTCAGTGTAAACTTCATTAGAAAGTGACGTTCATTTAGAGACTTGCAGGAGATTCTGGAGCAAGTCACTTAGGTATCTCAACAAAACATGCTCTTAGAAGAGTAATCCATTGGTGCAAAGGCCCTAAAATGAGAGCAGACCAGTATGACCTGAGCAAAACAAGCGAGGTAGAAGGGAGTGGACAGCAAGGTAATAGGGTGGATCACATAGGTTCTTGTTGGCCTGTGTAAAGATTTTGCCTCTTACTCTGGGTAAGAGACAGGAAGCCACAGCAGGGCTTTGAGCATAGGAGTGACATGGTGAGAAGGTGTGGTTTGAAACACGGATAGGAAGGCTCCTCAGGAGACTGTTACTCTAACCCTGAGCAAACAGAATAGCAGGTGGATCTCAGCTTTGCATCCTGGCTCTACCCTCTAGTAGCTGTGCTACTCTGAGCTAGCAGTTTACTGAAGCTCCCTGGGCCTCAATCTCCTCGTCTCTAAAATGGAACTCACACTGCCTTCCTTATACACAGCTGTTGTAGGATCAGATGAGAATTATGAACAATGCTTAGCACATAATCAATACTCGATGGATAATAATCTGTTACTAGATTGCAAGCTCCTCTTGGGTAGGCACCATGTCCTAATCCTCTCTGTACCCACCCCTTTGCCCCAAACAATACACTGCTTTTCAAAATGAAGATGTTCAGCATTTTGTCAGTTTGAAAACATCCAGATATTGCATCTATATTCATTCATCTCTCTACCACTGTGGACATCAGTTGCACCGGGCATATGATTTGAAAAAAAAAACCCTGGCACCTGAGATTCTTTCCAAAGCCTGCGCTCACACATCCACTGCGCTGTAACATGCCGGTGCCGCACATCCTGATGGCGAGCACATTTTTGCTATTTGACCATAGGCTCCTTGTCAGTTTGGCGGATGAACTGTATCCTGCATGCACTCAGGATCTGGGCCTGTCCTGTGATGGTGATTTCCTTGCATCATCTGTTCTGAGTCAGACCCGGTTGGTGTAACTGGTAGCTCATGAGAAGCACACGAACTGCTAAGTTCAGTGGCAGTTCTAGAAAAATCAATGTAACTAAAAACATTAACTATGACTTTTAAAAAAGGAAAAGCAATATTTAGGTCCCAAGGGAGTTGGGAAAGGTCTGTACCCCACGTCATTGAAAAATGACTCTACAGTTGCACCATCCAATGTGGTAGCCACTAGCCACACAGGGCTGCTTAAATTTAATTAAAAATTCACTTTCTCAGCCACATGAGTCACATTTCAAGGAATAACTATCCACATATGGCTAGTGGTTATATTGTGAGTGTAGATAGAGAGCATTTCCATCATCAGGGAAAGTTCTGTTAGAGACTCTGGCCTACAGAGAATGGTGAACCAAGGGAGACCTCGGGGAGGCGCTGACCAAGTGTGGACTTGCCAGACTCCTACCTTCCCATCTCTAATTCACCTTCTTTATTAATCAGCTCAGATGCAAACAGCTCATCTGGTTCTTGGAAAGTGGTTGTATAGAAGGAAAGAGATAGAAAGTCACATAAAAATAAAAATAAGACTAATAGAAGTTAGAGTCAGGAGAAGAAAACCTGCTGTTCAGATCTCTGTTGACGAATTGATGACATAAAACCCATCATTTGGCAGAAACACCTATTCTTGCCGATAAAGCTGAAACCAAATCTGATTAAGCCTTTAGTGCTAACGTCCGTTTAGCATTAGGAAACAGAAGGGGTAGAGAAACAAGCTAAACGGTACCACAAGGATGAGAACAGCCAAATCCACAATATGAGAGAGTCCACAGGACAACAGATTTCCCTTCCTCAAAAAGTCAGTCAAACGACAAGAGGAGGTCACCCAGATTCAGAGAAACAGACCAACCTCAATGTCATTTTAAGATCTTGTTCAGATACAAATTTGAAGGGAACAATTTTAAAAAGACACTCTTGAGTCAATCAGGAAAACTTAGTTATATGGACTTGTTATCAGATAACTCTAAAGAATTATCATTTTCCATTAATATTTGTGGTAACAGCTTTATGGCTGTGGTGATATAAAGAAATGATCATAGTTTATTAGACATGCATAATAAAATATGTATGAGTGAAATGACATAGTGTCTTAGATTTGCTTTAAAATTTAAAAGTAAACAAAAACATACTTTACAGAATACTATCACTCCACCGCTCTCAGTGAGCTAGGAGCTGACATGTAGTTTTTACTGGAGCTTATTTATTTCTGGAGCATGGTGGATGCAGACGATTAGGGGCTAGGAAGATCTTGTTTGGGTCAATACAGATTTATTTACTAGATCCCTTGGAGATAAGACATCAGTATTCTCTCTAGAACTTGGAACTATGGCAGGGAAACTGCTGGGGTTTTTTTTCTTTAAATTACCAATGTGTACTTGTGCCAAGATTTGCCAGTTTCCTGAACAAGCTACCGTGAGTGGCCAACACTGAAGCCTGTCCCAATAACTAGAGATGCTGGGTTTAAAGGGATATGCTCCATTTATGGTGAGAGTTAAGACTTCTCCAGAAGGTAATTTGGCATCATCTATTAAAATTATAGAACACATACCCTTAGACCCCACAGCCCTTAGTATATATGTGAAATGATACGTGTAATGGGTACATTGCAACATCATGTACAACAAAGGACTGAGACAACCTAAATGTCCAACAATAGGGATCTGGTGCAAACAATAAATGTTATCTAGCAATAAAAAGAATTAGAAAGCGTTTTATGTATTATATGTTCAAAAGCTATGTTAAATATGTCTATCCACATGTATACACATATATAACATGTTTAATAAATGGGGAAAAGACTATCTTTCCCCATTTGCTTGTGGACATATATAAAATTTCTCTATTTTATAGAGAGATATTTGGTTGCCCCAGAAGTCCAGAATGGGTGACTTAACACTGCATGTTTTCTTGGTTCTTTTGAGGTGTGAACAATGCTAATACATTGTCTTAAAAATACATACATACCATTTAAATTTCAAGTGTTTGAGGATGAGTGGGTCAAATGGTTTTTCTTTTTGCTAGATTATGCAGAGAATGCTCTCCATAGCCCCGAGGAAGTTTTCATGTTCATTACATTTTTAATTTTACTAAAGCCATGAGCTACACAGAGAGACTGGGGTCTTTGTTTCAGCACGGTCCTCATCTCTCTCAGATGACTACAGGAGAGGATGGGGAAGGCTCTCCTTCTCCTCCGGAGTTCTATTAATATCACCTCTGACCCCACCCAACCCCAGCCCAGCACATGGACGCTGAGAGAACACTGAGATCTTCTAACTGCAAAAGTCACATCAACTTCCACACATAAAAGCCAGCCAGCAAGACTGGAGCTGGGCAGCCTCAGAAAAGAACATGATCAGTGAAGTGATGCAGGAAGTAATGGTGAGTCACAGAAACCCAAAATGGGTTGAGTTTTGCATAAGAGAAAATGCATCCAATACACACACACACTCCTCAGGCATGATGTGGATTTTCATATGTTGCTTCCAGGATACAAGCTTGTTAAAGATCTAATCTGAAGTCAATCTGAGTCTCTGCCATGTATATTCTCATAAACCCCTTCATCCTTTGAGTCTCAAACGTCACCTCCTCTGAGAAGCCTTCCCTGGTCACCTTTCCATGGTACCCCACTGTCCCTCTCTACCCATCACTTTGCATTCCTCATGGCATTTATCACCTTGTGAAATGACTTCACCACTAATTAATCCATTTACTTGTTTCCTGTCTTTCTCTTCCCACCAAGAGCGTAGGGGCATTGTCGGTTTTGTTCACTTTTGTATCCCTGGCACCCAGAACAGGTCCTGGCACATAAAAAAGGTGCCCAATAAATATTTATTAAATGAAAAACATACTTTATTAGCATTCAAGATTTTATAGGGCTCTTCAGATTTTTCCAGCTGCAGCCTGGGTAGAAAACAAATTTTTCCCGATGGAGGATTTCAGTTAATGTCAACATACTGTTTCTACTGACATCTTCCTGAAGCCTCATGGCAGGCTATTAACTAGCCTTGGGATTTTCATTGCATGCAAAAATAAATAAATAAAAACCAAACTACAGTCCTGAAATGTACAGTGTGTGAGACTTCCACATCATACAGTTAGCTGTGTAACTGGGACAACACCATCCACGGAAAAGATAAGCTGGGTGAGGAAAATAAGGGGGAGGAAAATTAAATAAAAGACTAATTTTTTTCTTTACTATTACTATGATGTTCAGAAGCCATGGGTGTTCAAGAAGTTAAACTATTTTTCACCAAATTTTTTTTTCTTATACCTCACTCTATGAGGCTAACCAGTTAAGTGCAAACAAGCCAATCTTCTCACTTTTTTTTTCCATCAATAGTTTCTGAGAAATGCTACAAAGGAGACTTAAACCACACACACACACACAAGAAAGCAAGGTAATTATACAGTAGCCTTTACTGTGCTTCAGTAAGTAGGAGTAATAATAAACATGAAAAAGAAAGATTAAAGCAAATGCCTCTCTGGTTTCTTGTCTCCTGATTTCAGTAAGTCGTAAGAGAAGCACACAGCCTGAATCATGAGTTCTAGATTTGTGGATTACATGGGAGAATTTGTTCTGAATCAGGGAGTCCCTGCACACTCGCAAACTGGAATGAATGAGATGGGGGTAAACTTGAACATGACATTCTCAACAGCCAACCATGGAGGCCACTTCCAAGTTTCAACAGTTCCCACTGTCTTTACTTTTTGGTCTGTTACCTCAGTTCAGCCAGCCCCACCACCCCCCACTTCCGGCCCAGGTCCTGTCCTGGCTTCCTCATGGCCTCCTTTTCCTTATTTGAACATTCTGTAGGAGTATAAACAGAGCTTGACCTTATGAAAGACTTCTCTTATTTTTCACTCAAAAATGTTAAAAGCCAGCATCCAGGCAAACTCTTCAGAGGTTACTCTGGGTGGAGGCAGGAAGAACTTTCTGGAAATGGGTTGATTTCCCTCCATGGTAGGAGCAGAGTTTCTCTGCTGCACCTGGGGAAAGGGCCGATGGCTTCCTGTATCCTGAACTCTACTTGAGGCCCAGGGACATTGGAGAAAGCCAACCCTAGCCTCTTACCGCTGGAGCCATTCTAAAACTCAACTGGAACAGATTTCCTACCTTTGCTCTAAAGGAGTTCAGTGGGGAAAAGCCAAGCTTCCTAAGGGACCTCAGAGGCTCCCAGGAACTACATGCAGTCCCAAGAGAACAGGGCTCTGCCTTTTTCTAAAAGAGAAGTCTGCACTAGCTGGGCTGAAGCAAGCTGTCCCTAAATAGGAACAAAGCAAAACCACAAAAGCCAGAGCCCTTTCCCATGAAACCTCAGATACGTGCATCTTGATATTAACCTAGTATTCCAATATTAGAAAATAATAATAATTTAAAAAACAGTTCCACAAACTCTACACAACACATCTGAATCGTCAGTGCAGTCTTTTTGGGAGACCGGTTGCACTGTGCTATGCTCATCACTTCACTCATGTCTGACTCTATGAGTTCTATGGACTGTAGCTCACCAGGCTCTGTCCATGGGATTCTCCAGGCAAGAATAATGGAGAGGGTTGTCGTGCCCTTCTCCTCAGGCTGCCTTGGGTTGGGTTTTGTTTTTCTCTGCTCATTAGTTGGATCTTCCCAACTCAGGAATCAAATCGATATCTCCAGCATCATCCTGTATTGCAGATAGGTTCTTTACCCACTGAGCCACCTGGGAAGCCCAGAATATTGGCTGCTTCAGTTCAAATCCCCTTGAGCAAGTTATCTACCATCTCACAGCCTCAGGGTTTTTCATTTATTAAGTGGAGATGCTAATAGCATTCAACTAGCTAACCCATGAAGACACTGGTCCTAATGCTGGGCACACAGTATGAGCTCAGAAACATTAGCTGTTATTATTCCTCACCCACTGCCTTATTATGCTTACAAGAAAAGTATGGGCATAGGGTAAGGTTACAAGTATTAGATTTCATGCATATTGCTTTATTACTGGTTTTACCACCCGGAAAAGCTCAAAATATTCAATTCTGCCCCTGAAATAATCTGCTATATGCAACAGAGTCAGCTCAAAGGAATCCAAACTACACCCGAGTGTGTACCACGATCTGGAGAAAGAGCCAGCTCATGTCTGTAAGAATGAGCACTCATTGCAGCATCCTGGCCATGTAACACATGGGGTGTGAATTCCCAAAAACTGAGTTCAGCATGGCCCTGCTTTCTCAGCTGATCTCAGCAGAGACGCTGACAACTGAAAAATTATAACATGCAGTCATACGCAGAAAGGAAGTAAAATGAGGAAATAACTAGAGAGAAAAGTGACTGGACATAACCTGTCTCACAACCATGAGGATGGCAAGTCGGTAAAAAAGGGGCAGAGTAGACAGTCACAAGGACATGTTCAGTTCCAAATTAGTTCAGTTTTTCTAACATCTTATAAAGGAATTTTGGAATAAAAGCAGGAGGAAGAGGGTAGTAAAAGTATTAGCATATTGTGAAGTCTTTAATTTTTCCACTTTATCATCAATAAAATCTTCCCTTTGAACAAAGTACTGGGTAACGTGAAAGAGTGCATGCCTTTCAAGACATGTTAAAAATGCTTTACTAGGTGAGCTTAAACTCAAAATGATGTTTCCACATATTAGAACATGATATTTAAAAATACTGTTTACAAGTGTGCCATAACATTTTAATATAAGCATTTCTTTCCTCATTAACTGAAGAAAAAAGGATGCAAAATTGGATAGAGTCTGACCTCAACTATGTAAAAAAAAAAAAAAAAGGTAAAATGCTGACAGCGGCTGCTTCCATGAAGAAAACTAGGGGCATTTTTTCTTTGCTTTCCCCTCATACCCTGATACTTAGAAAGTTTCTCCATAAGCATGTATTACTCTTACAATAAAAGAAAAATTTTTAAATAACATGACATTTTAATGGCACCAAACTATATTAAAACTCCATGAAGTTTTCAGAGATTTAGGAAATGGGAGTGGGGGCGGGGTAGGGGTGTGTGTGTGCGTGCGTGCGTGCGTGTTGGTCAAAAACAGCAATGGGCTCCCTAATGCTACTGCCTGCCTCTGATCCAAGCAGGCATATACTACAGCGCCTGGTGTCTGTCAAAATGCTGTCGACTCTTGATCACCGGGGAAACTGATGAGTCAGGCTGAGGGTGATCCAAGCCCTTTCTTCTCCTCCCACCTCAGGCTGCCTTGGGTTGGGTTTTGTTTTTCTCTGCTCATTAGTAGCTCCGCTCTGCGGCTTAAGAAGCCAAGCTTGTGTCTAGCAGTGTTCGTCTTTTCCAACAGTTCCAGTGACAAGTCTGGCAAGGGACAAGCTTGAAGCTTCCGAATGAAGGATTTGGAGGTTCTCCCGAAGCACCTGCACAGTGCCGGCTCCTCAGGACTCCTGAGGAAAGGAGACAAACACACGAGGAAGGGGCTGCACTGAGCCCTCTGTGCCCAGGACTCCTGGGGGGTCTTGGGGTGACTGGGCAGGTGAGCTCACAGCCTGTCACAACCTCCTCCCAAGGGCGGAATCCTCCTGGGGGGAGCTGCGGGTAAAGTTTAATTCCTAAGAAGTTATCCTGCCAGTGAGGTATTCCTTCAGTCAGATGGTCCGCCTCTTCTCAAGCTGGGATTCTCCCCTGAGCTTCTAAGAACCCGACTTCATCACTCCACCCCCACCCCAGTCATCATGGCTTTCTGTCCACCGCCTTCCCACTCTCCCCAGAGACCCTTCATGGAGTGGCTGCCCACACCTGGGGCAGCAGCTACCAAGTCAGAGCAACCTGAGGGATACTAGTCGGTCTCTGGAGTGGCTCCTGGTCCAAATCCCTGCCCTGCCACGTGTCGTTGCTGTTCAGTAGCTAAGTTGTGTCTGACTATGTGACCCAGGGACTGCAATGCCAAGGACGGGTTTCATGGGAGATACCTGGGGTGGGTGGAGGGATGGTTTCGGGGCTGATTCAAGCACATTACATTGATTGGGCACTTTATTTCTGATCTAATGCCACCACTGACCTGCCCAGAGGTACCAGTTCTCAGCCGGGAGGGTGGGGACCCCGATCTACCTCACCGAGTGGTGGAGAGGACTCAGTTACTTAGAACAGGTAGAGTGATGAGCACAAAACAAGGAAATGGAAAATGGACCTGCCCCTGTTATTGGAACCTTACAAACAAGGCTACAGATGTGACTTTTGAAGGTCAAGCCTGGACAGATGCCAAAGAAAGTGAGACTTGGGTCAGTCACCTCTTCCTCAGCAGCTCGAGGCTGCAGCTCAGTTCCACCCCTCAAGTACCACAACATCAGTACACGCCAGCCAGGTGCACACCAACCGCGGGGGTGAACAAACAGGACAGGCGAAACCAGGCCGTCCCATAGGAAACTATTTATAGCCAAGTGTTCCTTCACCTCCAATTTGCCATCTAACAGTTTGGTTGGCTCAGCTTTGGGGAAACGGTGTTCTTCTCAAAACACTCATCAAAAATATCCTACATCTGAGGAGAGAATTGGTGAGGAGACCCAGTAAGGGTTGGCGGAAACATCTTCTGCCAGGTGAAGGGGCCCAATCCGTCTGACCAGGTCACAGTAGCTCCAGACACTGCCTGACAACACTGAGATGGCGCTGAGCAACTTGTGCACAAGGACTGGTGGGTATTTACCTTCCCCAGGAAATACAGCTAACACAACAGGAAAGATGATCAATGTATATTTTAAAAGAATGTGTATACAAACAAACCCCCTCCCATATGTTACTGGGTTTCCTCCAAAGAAAACAGATTAAATCAAATATCTACCAGGCACTCAGCCCTGTATCGGGCTGTGGGAATTCCTGGCCTCCTTTCTCAGGAAGCTTAAAATCAAGTTGGGAAGGCAAGACAAACACACGAGGAAAGGTCAGGCATCCAAGCAAGACATCTGTAACAAGCCAAAAGGATGGTATAGACAATGGGTATTTCAGGAGATGAGGGAGAAATGGGATCACTCCAGCCTTAGGAGGGCTCAGAGAGGAGGTGGAGTTTGAGCTGAGCCAAAGCGTAGACTAACAGGATTCAGAAAAGCAGAGGGAAAAAAAAAAAAAAAAACCACAACAAGAGTAATCCAGGGAGGAGGTACAGTGTAAGCAAAGGTGTGGGAGCAGTACACGGGGCACATTTGGAGGAAGCCAGCCCGCAGGCAGGTTTGGCTACAGCAGGACATGCCTGCACGGAAGACAGAATCAGTGACCACCAGAAGAAAAAGGGGTTTCCTAGGTCATCCAGTACAATCTCATTTTACAGATGAGGAAACAGAGGCTCAGGGAGACTAGGTGTTTCACCTCAAGTCACACAGCTAGTTCTCAGTGAGAAATCCTTTGAGAAAACAAACCTGTTAGTATTCAATTTCGAATTGGAGTAAATTAACTGGCTACAGAGAGACAAAGGAGAATCAGACTAGGGTGAAAGAAACAGTGCCCTTTCCAACCATGAATGTTGGTGGTCACTGGAGGTGCTCAATAAATGCTTACTAAAGAAATTGATAAGATGACCGCTATATAATTTCAGAGTCATGTAGTATCTTATAGTTTCTCTTCCTTCCCACTGCCCCTCTCCCCCAGTGAATAAAAATCTCAACTTGAGCAGTAGTATACCCACCAAGTGAAAAAAAAAGTCCTCAGAGATAAAAGTCAGGGAGAGTCTCAAAGGGTTTCAGATCTCTAACCTCTCTGTGGTGGGTGTGGGTACAAAGGGCAGAAAACAAACCCCCTATGTGGGTGGCAGGTGGGCTGGGAAGAAGGAACATCTGGGTTTTTTTTTTTTTTTCCTTCTTTTTAGCCCTACAATCTCTTTGAAGCTAAGAGAAATCAGGTGCTTTGTACATTTCCATCATAAAGGAGACAGAATTGAAAGGTTAAAAGTCTTAGGAAGGTGAATCAAGGATGGGGTAGGGCCAGACCCCCATATGCTTCACCCAGGCAGCTTATGAGTAAGGAAAGGAACTGCCTTGACAAGTTCCCAGGAAGCAAGAGGGCTCTCACTTTCACACATGGTAGGGGGGTTATTATGGATAGATTTCTGGAAATTTCTTTTAGGCCATTTCGGGGGGCGGGGGTGCAGTATGCTCTCTGAGCAGTACATAAAGCAGTTGGTATGGTCTTGTGCATAAACCAGAAGCAATAAAAAATAAAACAAAAAAAGCCAAAAGCACAAAATGGATCAATATTAAAATCGACATTGAAGAAGGCACAGAGAACCAACCTTAAGTAACTGGCCATCTCCAGTCCCCAAGAATAAAACAGTCCTGTTCATTACCACGGTGCCATAAACGGATGTCAGGTCGGAATGGATCAAAGTAGATGATGCGATTGGTTCGACTCTTTCAGGTTGATCCTCGTTTTTCTGAACATGCACACAAACGTACAAATTAAAAAACAAAAAGATAATTTTTAACAGTGATAATTCTCATGATGATAAAATGTCACTCATGCCCACCTGGGAAGGATCCTACTGGAGCCCCCAATACATTTGTTTAGGCAAGATCCCCAGGAGCAACCTTTTATCCCCTTTATCTGCAGAATCACTGTGCTTGCCCAGCTGTGGAAAGCCATTTGTTTACTGTGTATTAGCATGTATTGATTGCCAGCAGTGGGCTAGCCATCCATTTATCACTCCCCCAGCAGATATATGAAACCGAGGTCCACTTTATTGCCAAGAAAGAGCCCACTAGTGAATCGAGAAGGAGACAGTCTTATACTCGGCTATTTGCAGGAACATGCGACAATTTATTTTGGTGAGGGTTTGGCTTCTGCAAGGTTAAACAAGCCATTTCCTAAGATGTGAGATGGACCATCCTATTCGATGTGATGGCAGAAAGGAAGGAATCTGGGTGAAGGTGGCAGTGTGTTAGCCCAGAGATGGGGTAAGTAATTCAGAGGGTAAAGAGGGAAAGATAGAGTCATGGATGGTGGGTAAGAGAGCGCCACGGAGCTAAGGAGGAACCAAACACAAGGACTGGACCTGCTGCTGATGTTCCTGAAGAAGAAACGAAAGACCTAACTCTGAACCTGAAGGCATTTAAATGGTCTGAGGTTCCGAACACACGTAATCACAGGCTCACTCCTGATCAGTAAATAAAGCCCCTCTTTAACACAGAGCAGAGAATGTATCGCCCAAAATGTCTTTTTCTTTCTTGTTTAAAGGCATGAAGTGCTTCACGCTGCTTCCTGCCTTCAACGACAGGAAACCGAGTTTGTTACACAAATCTCTGGAAGATATGGAGCTAGAAAGAGTCGTTGCCTTCTGTAGCTACTGAACACAGTGTGATAGCATGCGTTATCTGCCAGAGCTCAGTTCCCAACTGTACTCAGGTTTGCAAAGGCACGTTTTTACATTTCAGCCAATGGGAGAGCCCGCCAACGTCTGTAAGCATCAGGGCAACTCCTAAAACCACCCCATTTGGGGAGGGGGGAGTGGGGCAGAGGGAGGCTGAGACTTATTAACTTCATTATATTATTGCCGACAGTGTTTATGTATTTCAATTTATGTCTTATTAAATATTCATTATTTTTAAACCCACCAAGTTTCATTAACATCTAAACTAAATGGATTCATGGACCAAATTGATTTCTGAAGCCTTTAAAGTACCATCTATATTTCTTTGTTGAAGTTGCGCTGGGAGGAAAAGATAAGCTGGCAAGGGTTTCTCCAATGCCGTGATCTCTTTTCAAGTAAGAGATGTCATAACCTAAGAGAAAGTGACTTATTTGCATAAAATATTCCATAGTGAACTCAGCTGAAGAAGATTTTTAGAAAGCTCATTAGAGATTTTTTTTTTTTTCCTGTTAAAAATTACTTCTCATACTGTCGGGGAAGATGAGGAACTGTCCTGTGAAAATGAAGTTAAGAAAAAAAAATCTCTATGAGTCTAAAATCAGAACAATAGATCACTGTTTAGATAAGGATCCCTCGTGACTATGAGTAGAAAAAGAAAAATCGGTGACCTTTTGATCAAAAAAAAAAATAAAACCACACCACACATCTTGCTTCAAAATAAAACCAGAATTGTTCAAACTTAAGATCAGCTGACCACACTTCTTATTTTTGTTAAATATTTGAGCATCTCAGAAGTGCTTCAGTCAGAGAACTGGACGTCATCTTTGTCTGAGCATCTGGAATGCTCTAACACTGTTCTAGCCTCTTTTTGGCTGGAGGACTCCATTCTCCCTCCTCCTATGATACAGACAGAGTAATGACTGTGGATTGTTGATTATCCATCCACAAGGGCCAAATAAGACAATGGAAGTCATGTTCAACTCTTAAAACCACATGGACTGTAGTCTGCCAGGCTCCTCTGTCCATGGGATTCTCCAGGCAAGAACACTGGAGTAGGTTGCCATTTCCTTCTCCAAGGGATCTTCCTGACCCAGGGATTGAACCCAGGTCTCCTGCCTTGCAGGCAGATTCTTTACCACCTGAGCTGCGAGGGAAACCCATATCTGGTATACAGTAGGTGCTTAATAACTGCAGTGATTCAGATTAACCAAGAACCATGATATCACAGTTAGCCTTTGCTGAGGTGGGATGAAATACTCTGTGAAAGACTGACTCCAAAAAACCCAGAAGTGGCTCAAGAGCTGAAAAGGAACAGGGAGAAAATTGCTTCTAAATTACTCTTTCATCTTCACTAACATCTTTCCCTGACTTCTGACTGTTTCTCAATAATTGCATTTTTCCAAATTAAGTCCTGGATCAACAGCACAGGTAACTAGCATGGCCATTAAATCAATGTTCCTAGAACTTGAGAGCTGGTGGCATAGAACAAACCACCTGGGACTAGGGGTCAGCGAGGTTAGGTTTACAATTCAAGTTTGGTTCTCATCCACTGGATGATCTGGGCAATTTATGGAACCCTGTTGGGAACTGGTTTTCTCAGCTGTGAATAAGGCCAATGGTGCCTGATTGGTAGGGTGGTTATGAAGGAGAGAGAATAACGACTGTAATAATAATAACACATTAATGCATGCTAGCTGCTATTAGTATTGGCAGTGATTTAGTTGCTAAGTCATGTCTGACTCTGCGCAACCCTATGGACTGGAGCCCACCAAGTTCCTGTCCATGAATACTGGAGAAGGCAAGAATACTGGAGTGGGCAGCCATTTCCATCTCCAGGTGATCTTCCTGACCCAGGGATCAAGCCTATGTCTCCTGCATTGGCAGGCAGATTCTTCACTGACTGAGCCACCAGAAAAGCAGAAACATGCATTTACTGTGTTTTCGTGGAGTATTTTATAATGCTCCCGAGAATAAGGATTCCCGTAGGGTGGTGAGACAGACTCTCAGGCTTTCAATCATGACTCTGTCACTTTCTAAGTAATTTTGTACACATTATGTAGCCTCTCTGTGACTCAATTTCCTCCTCTATACAACAGATGTGATGATTAAGAGGCATTTGTGCCACGGACTTTTCACGAGGACTGAATGAGTTAGGACGCAAGTCTCAGGAAACTTGAGTAAAGTCTGTGTGATAACTTATGCCCCATGTCTGCTATCGGTACCTTATTTAAAACACAAAGCAGTTGCTGCCATGCCCGTGGCAGTTAAGCCCATCTCCTTCTTTGCACAAAACGCTAATTTTGTTCAGGTCACAATAAACCCAAGCCTGGGATAACTATGATTGGCCCAAGCTTCATGGTTATCCCATTCTCCATTGCCTGGTTACTCACTTTTCTACCCCTTAGAGCTAGAGGCGGCCATGAGGTCCAGTCTGGACCAGTGAGATGCCAGAAATCCACTAGAGGCACTTCTGGGAATGAGCTTCCTCCTTGCTAATAGAAGGCTCTTGAGGAAAGCCCTCTGTTCCTCTTCCCACACTTCCTCCCTTTGGACTCTGATGTGAGGCTATCCATGCAGAGAGGTGGCAGACCTTTTGCTTCCATGAATTCAAGATGGGAGATGAAAACCAGGATTGGTGCAGGGGAGGGGTAAGAGACACTCAATTCTTGAGGACACCACTGAGCACAGACTTCCAACCTTTAAGGTTTTTACTGACAATAGAGGTCACGGTTTAAGCTGCTATTTGATGGGGTTTTCTGTTACTTGTAACCCAAAGTAAGTCCTTGTGTGAGAAATGAGAGTCGTGACTGTTGGAAGTGGCACTACACTCTAGCTTTTCCTCAGCCATGAGGGATCAGGACTATTTGAGTGTTTTCCTCTCACCCTGGAGAACTCTGGCCATAGTCAGGATTGTGTAGCCAATTACAATAGCGAGTCTGGAAGAAAACAGGAAAAAGCGAGCTTGGACTTCATGTAAACTTGAAGGGTTGCTCGTGCTGAATGGAAATGGATTCTTTTGTATTGGAAGCACATAGAAATGGACAGGTCCCTGTGAATGGAAAAAAGAACCCACTGAAGAATGGCTTTCTTTTGCTCATTTTGGCAAATGAAAACAAAGGAAAGACAGGCTCCAGAGAAACCTGTTGACAAAAGTGAAATTAATACCTGGGGAGTCAAGTAGAACAAGGGGGGAAACAGTGCTGTGGCCCCCCGTGTCCAGAGATAATTTTCACTTTTGTGGGTTTTTTTTTTTTTTTTTTTGTCTATTTTCTATCTTGCCCTTCTGTCCCCCTTAGGGCATAATCGGTAATGTTGCAGCCTATTCTGTCTAGTTTATTATGTGTAATTTATTTCTGAATCCCAGCCTCTGCTTGTTCTTCTGTGTGTAACAAGGTTAATGCCTTGTAATGATGCTTTTGCCAGTTGTGCTTTTCATGACAAAATCCAATCTTGATTTAGCTCTAAACCTTGTCTCCCCTTTGGGCTTTCTTAGTTCCCTCAGAGTTGTCACTCTGTGTCTCCTTCGTGCCATGTCTAACCACACGTCCCGCCTACGCTTGAGCCTGATCTCCGAGGGAAACATTTTTTGATTTGTCTCAGATGATGTTTGGGCTGAAAAAGGGAGTGCCTGGGCTTGACACACCAAAGTAGGACCAAGGCTACTGGGAAGGGTGTATGTGTGAGCATATTCAGGCAATACTGGGCGTGTCATGAGGAAAACAGCATGACCTTGTAGCTCCTTCATATGCTCTTTCAAGGACCATAAACATCCTCCAGTGTGCACTGCCCAACTCCAGGGCACACGAGCCATGTCTTCTAGCATGTGAACGGCACACTCTGGGCTTGAGTACCATGGGGCCCTGCCCCTACCACGTGGAAGATGATCTGACTCATTGAGAATCACGTGGGATGCTCACAGCCTTGCTGCAGCTATTATGGGAACAGCTGAAGGAAATGCACTCAAACGTGGTCTCTCAACTGTTGGGAAAACAGAAAAAGTCTTTAATCCCCACAGTGCTGAAAAGATTCTCTTATTTAGGTTTTTCCCTATGGAGCCAGGGCAAAAAACAACTGCATGTCTAGGAACTTCTTGTGCTCAGATGCTCAGCTGTGTCCGACTCTTTTGCTATCCTATGGACTGTAGTCCACCAGGGTCCTCTGTCCATGGGATTCTCCAAGCAAGAATACTGGAGTGGGTTGCCATTTCTTCCTCTGGGAATATTCCTGACCCAGGGATCGAACACATGTCTCCTGCGCCTTCTGCATCAGCAGGCAGATTCTTCATCGCTGAGCCACACCTGGGAAGCCCAATGCCTCTCTGGCAGTTAATATTGTACTCTGCTCTGCATTGGCATACACTCACCTGAAGGAGTTTCTTCATCATTACTTACCCAGGGGCCCACTTGCAGTTAGGAAACCTCAGCAGAAGCCCTATGCCCAAGATCTGGCCCCACTCCCTCTCAGATCTGCTGCTTGATTTGGGCAAGCCCCTGAACCCCAACAACTGAATCTGTAAAATGGACTCAATAATACACATGTCCTTCCTGTTAGCATTGTTGCGAACCCCAAATGAAATCACATGTGTGAAAACAATTGCAAAATTATGTTCATCAATTTAGAGAATGGAAAGAACAACTATTTACCCATGTTAGATAGTGATAGTGAGTTTTAAGCCAGCTTTTTCACGCTCCTCTTTCACCCTCATCAAGAGGCTCTTTAGAGAGCTAGTGGAGGTGATGGAATTCCAGCTGAGCTATTTCAAATCCTAAAAGATGATGCTGTTAAAATGCTGCACTCAATATGCCAGCAAATTTGGAAAACTCAGCAGTGGCCACATGTCTGGGAAAGGTTAGTTTTCATTCCAATCCCAAAGAAAGATAATGCCCAAGAATACTCAAACTACTGCACAATTGCACTCATCTCACGTTAGCAAATTAATGCTCAAAATTCTCCACGTGAGGCTTCAATAAACAGTATGTGAACTGAGAACTTCCAAATGTTCAAGCTGGATTTAGGAAAGGCAGAAGAACCAGAGATCAAATTGCCAACATCTGCTGGATAAAGGAAAAAGCAAGAGAGTTCCAGGAAAACATCCACTTCTGCATTATTGACTACGTCAAAGCCTTTGACTCTGTGGATCTCAACAAACTACAGAAAATTCTTCAAGAGATGGGAATACCAGACCACCTGACCTGCCTCCTGAGAAATCTGTATGCAGGTCAGGAAGCAACAGTTAGAACCAGACATGGAACAACGGACTGGTTCCAAGTTGGGAAAGGAGTACATCAAGGCTGTATACTGTCACTCTGCTTATTTAACTTATATGCAGAGTACATCATGAGAAACACTGCACTGGATGAAGCACAAGCTGGAATCAAGATAGAAGGGAGAAATATCAGTAACCTCAGATAGGCAGATGACACCACCCTTATGGCAGAAAGAGAAGAGGAACTGCTGTTGATGAAAGTGAAAGAGGAGAGTAAAAAAGTTGGCTTAAAACTCAATACTCAGAAAACAAAGATCATGGCATCTGGCCCCATCACTTCATGGCAAATAGATGGGGAAACAATGGAAACAGTGATAGACTTTATTTCTGGGGCTCCAAAATCACTGCAGATAGTGACTGCAGTCATGAAATTAAAAGATGCTTAATCCTTGAAAGAAAAGCTATGACCAACCTAGACAGCATATTAAAAAGCAGAGACATTACTTTGCCGACAAAGGTCCATCTAGCCAAAGCTATGGTTTTTCCAATAGTCATGTATGGATATAAGAGCTGGACCATAAAGAAAGCTGAGCACCAAAGAATTGATGCTTTTGAACTGTGGTGTTGGAGAAGATTCTTGAGAGTCTCTTGGACTACAAGGAGATCAAACCAGTCAATCTTAAAGGAAATCAGTCCTGAATATTCACTGGAAGGACTGATGCAGAAGCTCCAATACTTTGGCCACCTAATATGAAAAACTGACTCATTGGAAAAGACCCTGATGCTAGGAAAGACTGAAGGCAGGAGGAGAAGGGGACGACAGAGGATGAGATGATTGGATGGCATCACTGACTCAATGGACTCATGAGTTTGAGCAAGCTCCAGGAGTTGGTGATGGAGAGGGAATCCTGGCATGCTTCAGTCCATGGGGTTGCAAAGAGTGGGACACGAGTGAGCGATTGAACTGGTTATCTGAAGGAGGAATTTACTTTTGGACTCAAAGGATCCAAAGCAAAAGTTCAAAGTGGGAAAGAGGAATAAAGAAGGGGAGTTTAGGGAAACACTTGGATATTTCATATCCACCTGCTTCCCTCCCTCTAAGGGCCCAGAGTCCTCCAGCCCCACAGCCCTAGTAGTGTTAGTTGCTCAGTTGTATCTGACTCTTAGAGACCCCATGGACTGTAGCCCACCAGGCTCCTTTCCAGGCAAGAATGCAGGAGTGGGTTGCCATTCCCTTCTCCCAAGGATCTTCCTGACCTAGGGACTGAGCCCAGGTCTCCTGCATTGCAGGGGGATTCTTTACCATCTGAGCCACCAGCCTCCAGCCCTACCTACAGCCAAAGTCTCACCATCCCAGGTTTAGCCTTCTTTATTCCTGCTCTGTGCACCATCCCCCATCTAAATCTCTATCCTTCCCATGTGACTACTTTCAGTCAACTATCTCTGAAAAAAACAAAACAACCTGACTCAATTCACCAAAGTTTCTGAATGGCTGACAGTGCAAACAAAGGCATTTTCCTAGATTCTTAAGAGTTGGAAGAGAGATAATCCAACAACGTTTTCCATGCGGAGGCTACTGGCATTCTAAATAGGGTATTTCTTCACTGTGGAGGCTGGCCTCCATGATGTGGGATTTTTAGCATCCCTGACACCTGCCACGTTATACCAGTACTGCCCTCACCCTCATTTGACTATTGCAAAAGCTCCCTCTCCCAAATATCCTCTAAATAAGTGGCATCATCTTCTTTGAGAACCAATGGACTCTGTCATAAGGTTTCACAGTTGCTGCCCAATGGTTATTTGGACACTTCTTCCTTCCAACCCTCCTCCTCCTCCTCTCCATCATGGTTTATGGTACCACCATCCACCCTCAGCTCTCCTCCATCACTCTCCACACCCAATACATGAAAAATCTCAGCTGAATCTCCCAGTCTTAAGTCTATCTTCTTCACCTCCATGGTCCCTACCCATCCTCTCCCTCCTGATCTACTGCAAGAACCTCCTGGTCTCTGTCTTTCAACCTATAATTTATTCTCTATCCAGTAGTCAGAGTGAGCCTTTAAAATATAAAATAGGCTATGTTACTTCTTTGCCTAAAATTCTTCAGTGGCTTACCATCACATTTAGAATTAAAGCCAAATGCCTCCCCAGGTCCCACCTGATCTGGTCCCTGCTTACTTCTTATAACTCAGCCCTTAAAACTCTTTTCCTTCACTCTGTTCAGTGCCCCCAGTGTCCTTCCTTCAGACACTTTAACATGTTCCCATCTTTCTGCCTCAGGGCCTTTGCATGCGCTATTTCTTCTAGTTCCCCTCTCTTCACTTCTTGCAGGCTGGTTTTTTTAAAAAACAACATTCAGATTTCAAGTTCAATGTCATCTCCCTATGGTCACATGACTATAGATCTTCCTATCCCTATGCCAGTTGTTACTTTGAATTTTAACATTCCATTTGTTTCCTTGAAAATAATTATACTGCTTAAATTGTTTTTTATTTAATGGCTGTCTCCCAGTAGACTCTAAGCTCTACAATAGCTTATCTTACTCTACACTCTGAATGCAGCATATACCTCAGCATCTAGCATGTAGCAAAATGCCAATAAACATTTTTTGAATGAATAAATAAATACATGGGTCAAGGTTTGAATGCTTTCAGTCAATATCTAGCCAGGCAATCCTGGTACACTGCTAAGTAGGTCTAATCATTACAAAGTTCTTCTGTTGAGGCAGAATTTGTTCCCTGCAGGCACTGGGCCTTGGCTCTGCCTGGGGAAACAACACCGAACTACCACATGTCCTGCTTCCAAGTACTGGGTTGGTCAAAAAGCTCATCAAGTTTTCCAGTAACACGAAAAACCTGAATTGAACTATTTGGCCCATCCAATACACTCCTATCCACAGTTCATTGAGGCTTGGAAGAGAGTCTCTGGGTCTTCTGCCATCTCTGTCTATAGACAGTCTACAGCCTTGGTGTACTTAAAATGAGCCTCTAAGAACTAAACAAAATACATTTAGGTGCTTTGGTATCCTCTAACCAAAGCAAAGAATAATAGCACTGTTTCTTCCCCATGATTAGAACGGCATAATTCATGAACACTAGGCTAACTTTAGAAATAACATAGTAGCAGCATGGATAAGTAGAAAGAACAGGGTAAAAAAAAAAAACACTTGGGTTTAAGTTCAAGCTCTACTGCTTATGAGCTGTCTCTAAGCAGTCATTTAACCTTTCTGAAGCTTCTCCACCCACCCACCTGCTCCATCCAGTCCATTTATGAAGCTTTTGGCTCTTGGCCAAGTGCTTGACCTGTAAAATACAGATGGGATTAAACCCCCTACTGTCAAAATAAGCCAATCAAATGAGTTCTAAAACAAAATGCAACATTTTGCCATTGGTTTTCTGACACACATAGTAATAGAACGAGCATCTGGACTATGGGCTCCACTGGCATCCAGTTCCTGCAAAGAATTCAGGGATTTCACGAAACTGGATGAGAAAGAAAAAAATCCTGTATTGTGAACTCTGACTGAAATTTAGTGTTTCCTTTAGTTATTAATGCAGGCCCCAGTCATATTAACTGAACCTGTGATTTTGTCATCAAAAGAAATCAGATATTTTCACATCATTTTATAGTTGTTGCAGGTATCTCAAAATATCATTTGTGCTTATCTCTGCTTGGAAATGATGGTAGTTACTGCTGCTAGGTCTCGCTATTTAATGTGTTAAGATATATTACTCTAGCTCAAATTGGAAAAAAACATTTGGATATGTCTGTAGATAATATAACTGCTTCATTTCACAACTCTCTCTTTTTTTTATGTGTTTAAAACCATGAGGAAGGCTCTACAGGCTCCCCTAGAGGTCCAAAGCACAAGGGCTCCATGGGGTGAGGACCCCCGTATGGAGGGGCACAGAGATGTTACTAAGCCCAGGAGACTGTGGCTGGGTGATACCTACAGCCTCCAGCTGCTCTGGGTGTCACAGGCCCGTGGATGCCTCAGGGAAGCAAGGACCAGCACTTGGAATCCAATTTCTGAAACTGATCACTGATGGAAAAGGGGCCTCAGGAGGATGTCAGGGAGGAGTAATTAGGAACAGCTGACAGGTTAGAGAACATGCTTCTCGAGTGGACTCTTCCAAGACCAGGCTGGAGGGAAAGACCAGGAATCGGGCCTCACTGGTGAGAGAGTCACAGAGAAATGCCCTTCCCTCTCGGCTACCTGGCTTTTATTCTTCCTATAAACACAGCTCCGGGGTCCTGGGCTTCTCTTGGAATCTCTTACCTCTGAAAGCTGTAATCACATCTTCTCCACTAGATGGAGAGCACCTTCTTTTCAGTTCAAATATTTATTGAGGGCCCACTGTGCAGTAGATGGCATTCTCGATGCCTAGGAAGCACCGATGAGACACCCCTGGCTACTCCCCACGGGCACCATCGCCACGTTGAGCCCAGCACAGAGCCTGGCACACAGCAGGCTCTCCATTAGAGGCTGGCAGAGTGGGCCTCACCTCCTGGCCAGCTGACTGTTTAGTGGCCCTCTCTGGCAAGGAAGTCTCAAAGACATCTAAAATCTATGATAATTAAACTAACCGGTCACCGGTACCTCTCAATTCAACATCTTAAAAAGCCATTTCATTTAATCCCTCGTCTTCGCCCACACTGCCCCCTCAGTTCAGGTCTCCGCCTGGCTCACCTGGATTACTGCGGCCCACCTGATCCATCTGTCTCCCTGCACATCTGTCCATTGTGGCCACCACTCTAGACCAAGGTGACATCATTTTTCGCCTGGACTACTTCAGGAGCCTCTTGCTTCTTCTGGGGCCAATCTCTCATCCACAACCCACAGGGCAGCCATTATTTAGAAATTCAAATCCAGTCATTTCACTTCCTTTCAAAGGCTCTTCTAAGCTTTGAGGAAAAAAAAAATATAACCTCCTTCCCACAGCCTGCCAGGCCTACAGGGTTGGCTACTGCTTTCTTCCCCGACACTCTCCCTCCTCCACCTCCCTAAATCAACCACACTAGCCTTTTGTTCTTCAAAATGACCAAGTCATTTCCCCTTTTGAAGCCTTGCACTGCTCCCCACTCCCCATGGGAGACGCCTACAACGATCCTTTCTCATCTTCCTGGGGTCAACTTAACTTCCTTAAAAAGAACTTTCCCCAACAGCTCAAATAACATGGCTCTATAACATCCTCAGCTTTTTCCTTCAAGTAGTCCCAATTTCAGCCTGGGCCTCAGTTTCCTCATCTGTAAAATGGAAATCACATCACCCATCTCACAAGGCTGGGGTGAGGATTAAATGAGTTAATATTGGTAAAGTGCTTACTTAGGACAATACTTGGCGCAAAATGAATGCTTTAGAAGGGTTAGCTATCATTTTACTGTAAAAAGAAGCTCTTTATTTTCTGCCTATTTATTGTCTACTCTATTGATCACTGATAGAAATATTTCACACAGTGCTTGACACAGAGTAGGGATTCAAGAATTATTTGGTTGAACTAGTGACTGTCCTTCTAATCAGCAGTTTTGCCTCTCGTCTCACCTCATTCATTCTTCTGAATGATCGCAGTAGAACACTATCAGATTATGTCTACTTAGAGCCCTGCTGTAGTCCTCCAAGAGCCACAGCTTTCCCACCCTGCTCAGCAGAGTCCTAGAAGTTCCTTTGAGATGCTGCAGGGACCAGCAAGGGGTAGGGGGAGGCTCAGTTGCAGGATTCTGGGAGTCTCCCCGCCTCTGCTTCACCCTGAGTCTCAGCACTTGGCAATGGCCTCACCCAGAACAGCAGGTCAAAGGTGATTTGTTAGCCTTTTTTGCACACAGAGTTCTGGTTTAAGATTTAGAAACCTGGTTTGTAAAGTCTGAAAACAACTGACCATCAGGATAAAATCCAGCCATCTTGGCCAGTCTCATTAAACCCTTCGCCATCTGGCCCTGCGTGCTCATTTCTGGACACCCCCCAGCCAGGGGGAGCTACCTGCGGTTCACAAGCTTATTCAACTTCCCGCTTGTGCACAAGCTGTGCCTTCTCTCTGGAACTCCCTTTCTGCCTCTTCTGCTTGGCTTCAAGACACAGCCCGGTATCACCTCTCTAAAGCCTCCCAGGTCCTTCCACGCTGAGTCTGACGCTCCTTCGTGGGGTTTCCATGTCACCTTTTTGCTAAATTCCATACACTGTCTTAGGGCAATGAGAAGGTTTGTTCTATTCTCACCCTTTCCATTACAGCAGGGGTAGGTAAACGACCAGCTGTGGACCACATCTAGCAAGCTGCCTGCTTTTTGCAATACTTCGCCCTCCCAAGCCAAGAACAGTTTTTACATTGTTTAATGGCTGAAACAATCTAAAAACTAATATTTTATGACAAGTGAAAATTACGCATGAAATTCAAATTTCCATGTCCATAAAGTTTTATTGGAGCATCACCACGGGTGCACGTTTAGGCGTCGTCTACGGACGCTGTCACACTTCAGTGGCAGTCGAGCAATTGCAACAGAGACTGCACGTGGCCTGCGAAGCCTACGATATTGACGGTCTTTACAGAAAAAGTTTGCTGACTTCTGCAGAAGCGCACTGGCCAGAGCAGTGGGGTAGGGCTACCCCCAGGTCAAATCCCTTTTGTGACTCCTCTGAGGAGACACAAAGTGTAACTATTGATCAGACAGTCAAACCCATCAACTATAGAAACTGTAAAATAAATCACAATTCTCTTTGCTTTTCTGACAGTATCTAAATAAGTATTAATTTTCCATCTTGATGAAAATGCTAACAAAAACTATGAGCATTAACTGATAAAAAATCTTAACCACTACTACGCCCATAGGAGGCCTCCCTAGTGGTTCAGATGGTAAAGAATCTGCCTGCAATGGAGGAGACCTGGGTTTGGAGCCTGGCGAAGGAAATGCAATCCAATCCAGTATTCTTGCCTGGAGAATTCCCGGTGGGCTACAGCCCAGGGGGGTCACAAAGAGTCAGACACGACTGAGCAACTGACACTTAGCTCAGTGACTTTTTTCACCATGCTCTTGCTACCACAAACAGATTAGATCCGTGATGCCTACAAACTGTCCCCCAGCAGACTGTGGGGGTTCTCAGAGCAGCCCTCAGTGATCATCAGTAGGTGCCTACCACAGGGAAGGCAGAGGTGGGTCATGGAGAAGCCTGAAGGGAGGTAGAGATGGTTGCATGTCACTGGGGTCAACGTGGTAACCATGGGGTGGTTCTCCCACCTTTCCATCCCAAGGCAAGCTGCCTACACCACCCACTGGGGCCATCACATGATGGCCTTCCTTCTTCTGAGCGAACCAGGACTCCGTACTTGTCACACGGCAACAAACCCCTACCCTGAACTTGGGCTCATAATGTAGAGTCAAAGGATGGGTTGGACCCCATTCTATCTCCTGGTGATTTGAACTAAAAAATATAGAAAGGTGTAGCCAGTTGGTAGCTGATGCAGAAGGTTAAATGCTATTGGGAGGCAGAGTGGGGATCAGGTCAGGCTGAGGCACATTCAGGTAGAGAGGGAGAGGGACAGATATTCGAGGAAGCCGAGGTGGTCAGCTGGTGGCAGGACAGAGGGAAGCCGCCATCCTAAGTCAGGTTGACAATGAAACCTTCGAATGAGGACCCTTCACACTTTCTGCTGCTGAGCACCTTTCTGCTGCTCTGACTGCAGAACCTTCTTCCCACTCCACATCGGTGAGTGCATGCTAAGTTGCTCAGTTGTGTCTGACTCTGTACAACCCCATGGGCTGTAGCCCGCCAAGCCCCTCTGTCCCTGGGATTCTCCAGACAAAAATACTAGAGGGGATTGCCATGCCTTTCTCCAGAGGATCTTTCTGACCCAGGGGTCGAACCCAGGTCTCTTATGTCTTCTGCATTGGCAGGCGGGTTCTCTACCATTAGTGCCACTTGGGAAGCCCATCCACACCCTACATCAGAGAGCCCCAGCCTATTACTGCTAAAAATCACAACAGTGATGAAACAGATACATACATAGTGTTTACTATAGGTCAGGTAGTGTTCATATCCTATACATATTAAGTGATGAATCCAGACAAAAATCCTATGAAGCAAAAAGGATCAATATTTCTAGGTAAACAAGCACAGAAAGGTTAAATAATTTGCCCAAGGTCATACAACTGGGAAATGGCAGCTATGGTCCCTGTCTACCTGGATCCAGAGTCTATGCAGGAAACCACCTCTCCTCTTCCTAGGTTTCCATGTGATCCCACCTGTTCCTATCCACTAAATTCCCCAACTCCTTGTTGGAGCTCGCTTATGTAGATCTTGGTTTCATGCAACCAACCGTGCCTAATTAGAATAGAAACTGGTATCAAGATAGATGCTGTAAAGAGTAGACCCTTAGTATTCTGGCATGTAGAATTGGTTGTGGTGTACAGCAGCTTGGAAGGCTCTAGAACTCTCCCCCTGCCCTGCCCACATCCTGGAATGAAATGCAAACAGACTGTTGCATGAAAGGCTGAAGGAGCTAACTAAACTATGACTTACAGGTTCTTGAGACTCAGACTCCAAACTCAAACATAGTGAGACTTTGCAAGTTTTCCTAGGTATTTCTGTTGAGCAATTAGAAAAGGATAACGAATATAAGGGGAGTGGGAAGAGTTGGTTACTTTCTGTGACCTGGAGTAAAACTGCAATGACAACAATGGGACAAGTTCTTATCCCAGCTGTTTGAGCTGCAAGGGAAACTGCGATACCTAGCAGCTGTGGTTCTAAAACCTGAATGTATAGTAGAATCACCTGGAGGGATTGTTAAACCACAGATTGCCCATCCCACACCCTACTCTGAGATTCTGATTTAGTAAATCTGATGTGAGGGCCCAAGAATTTGCATTTCAAGTAAGTTCCCTGGTAATGCTGTTGCTGGTCCAGAGACTACTACACTTTGAAGATCACTGCCCAACAGCACAAAGCCCTCTCTTCTTGTCTCTGGAATGCATGAGCATGCACATTATTAAATTACACCAAAGAAGGGCCAACCACACTGGGTTTTTATGATCAAAGTTAATGCTCAGGTTGGCAAGACCGTAAGCCTGGCAAGTCCAAAGAAAGGGAATTTCTGGGGAAAGCCAGAGGAGTGGAGGATGTCAGAGAGGCTTGGAGAAGAAAGAGGCCCCAACATATCAGACATCAAGAAAAAGACAATAGTTAAGGGAGCATGAAGGCTTCTCAGGTGGCTCAGTGGTAAAGAATCCATCTGCCAGTACAGGAGATGCAACAGATGAGGGTTCAATCCCTGGGTTGGGAAGCCCCCCTGCAGGAGGAAATGGCAACTCACTCCAGTATTCTTGCCTGGAAAACTCCATGGACAGAGGAGCCTGGTAGTCTATGGAGTTGCAAAGAGTCAGCCAGGATTGAGCAACAGAGCATAGCATACATAATGGAGCATGAGGTGGCCAAACTCAAGAAAGTGTGGCTGCTAACGACAGAAAACATCCCCAACATGAGCCCCTAATCCTTTTCATTTATTAATTTAACAAATATTTCTTAAGTTACTATGCTAGGTACTCTGGCTTCAACAGTGAGCAAAATGTTACAAGGTTCCTGACCTCCTGGGGCTTGTATTTTAATTGTGGCTGCTAATAAAGACAAGAGTTCCTGTAACCCAGATTTAACAGGCTGAGATCTCGGGATTGAGTTTATGAGCTAGTTCTTATGTCCGAAAACTAAAAACTGAGAGCAGTCCTTAAAGGTCCTGTATGTCTCTCTGAGGTTGTTACAAGTCTAAACACAAAGAATGCCAGTGCTACCTAGAAACTGACCACTGAGGACCTACAACCGTCCCAAAGCCTGAATTTCAGGTGCTCAAATATGGAGGTCCAGAAACCCAGTTCACACTCAGTAATTCTCTGTTCTACTGTCTTAAGTCCAGTTTAAGTCAATCCTAAAGGAAATCAGTCCTGAGTATTCATTGGCAAGACTGATGCTGAAGCTGAAACTTCAATACTTGGGCCACCTGATGTGAAGAACTGACTCCTTGGAAAAGACCCTGATGCTGGGAAAGATTGAAGGCAGGAGAAGGGGACAACAGAGGATGAGATGGTTGGATGGCATCACTGACTCGATGGACATGGGTTAGAGCAAGCTCCGGGAGTTGGTGATGGACAGGGAAGCCGGGTGTGCCACAGTCCATGAGGCCACAAAGAGTGAGACACAACTGAGGGACTGAATGAACTGAAGTCCAGCTTACACTGATCTCTGAGTAACAGCAAGAGCCTAGCCTCCTCATGGAGGACAAGATTGACTTTGGATCCCAGTCCAATGTCTGTGATGCTGAACTGTTCATGGCTGTGTGTTACAAGCTCAGGTCCTCAATCCTCTGTCACTTACCAGTTACGGAAATTAACCAAAGCTCTCCAGGTCTCAGTGTCTCATCATAAAACCATAACAACAACTATGGTCCTTGCCGCATATGGGGCATTACAACCAACCAAATCCAAGGCATGTTAAGTGCTTAGGACAAAGCCTGGCCATAGTAATCATCTAACCGTAACAACTATGACTGCTTTTTCCCTCTAAGTGGGTGTTGGCCTTTTTAAATCCTTCCTTGCACATCAGATGTGTGTATGGGGGTAAAATTCACCATCTACAGACTGCAAAGTGGCCAGACAGATCATAACAGAAACTAAAGGGGAAATAAACATCACAGGAAGACTGTGGATTTTGAGGTCAGTAAGGCTGCACTGCCGAGTGGCCCTGGGACATCACTTCTGCACGCAGTAGCTAGAAGCATCTTGGGTTACTGTCTGTTGGAGAGCATGCGAGTGTTTTGTGGTTGTCTGCATAACAGATAACTTATGTCAGGCTTTGGAATTATGTGCGTATGGAGGAAGGGGGTGTGTCTCCCTACAAGGAGTAGAATGAAATAGAGTCATCCCGTCGGCCAGCACAATAAGAAAACACACTACTCTGAGTGTCTACAAAGGCCGCCATGTTTAAACCACAAGCAACCAGGACCCAACTACAGGAGCCAAATAATCTGGGCCAATCAGACTCCAAAACTCAGGTACACACACTTTTCTATCAGTATATTGGTATGCCAAGGCTGGCAGGAGTTCAGAGATGAGAGGAAGTTAACTTACATAATTTAAAACATTCATTTTTATGTGAATGCAAGCACACAGATATGTTACGGAATAGAATGAAAAAAAAGTCATATCAAGTTTTAAAACACACTTCAAGGGGTGTATCCTAGGGGAAGCTGGTTGCTACCTCTAATTAACGGACTTTGAAGGGAAAGTTTGAAGAGCACTAGAATGGTGGAATGAATACAGAAGTAGATATTGCAAGACCTGGGTTTAAGCTGGAGGCTCTGATTATTACTTCGTGTGTTATCTTGAGCAAGTTGCTTTAGAGATCTCAAGCTTCCTCATCAGGTAAATGGGAAAGTTCCTCAGAGAAGCAACCTTAGACTTGATGAGGGGTTCAAAAGAAGTAAGATATGAGGAACTGCATACAAATACTGATTAGGATTATCAGAGAGGGTCTACAGAATCGGGCTACCTGGACACGTTTGCAGGCTAAAGCTAACCTACCATAGTTGTGAAGGGGATTCAAAGCTGGAGGCAAGATAGAAAAAGTCATGGCCCAGTGTGCGAATGGCTGAGGACACACTCATTGCACAAGCATCTGGTGAATGAATCCTTACTGAGAGAAGCTGAAGGCAAGAGAATCAGCTCACAAGAGATAAGGAGAGAACCTAGACATGAGAAAACACAACCCAGTCATACCCGTCACTTTCCTACCCACGGTTGACTGAAGATGGAAAATAAGAGAGGTATCCAGGGGGGAGCAGGGGAAGGCAAGCCAGTCTCCGTTTGTGCCTCGCTGCCTATGGATTACTGTTCCAATGCTGTGTCTGCTCTGGGGGAACCACTGTTAGAATCGACTGAGGCTCCCTCTAGAGTGTTTTTTCAAGTTTCGTCTCCTGTCTTAGGCGCCTTATAATTCAGCATGCCTTTTCCAAAACACACTGAAAACCTGAAAATAAAATGCAGAACAAATGCAACCCAAATGACATCATTGTTCTGAGCGACAACCAGGGGCACACTGATCTCATAACCCCATTAAATGGGGCTGCCACCTGCTATTATCCTTTCAGTGGTAGAATCAGTGGCTCCCAGCACAGAGCACTGCCTGCGCTAGCAGGCATCAAACAAATATCTGTTAAAATATCTTATCTGCCTATGTAATAGGTTATAAAATTGTCAGCTTTTTCATCAAAACCACCTCCCCACCCCCACCATTCAAAGTCTCTCTTGAAATTCAATTCCATTAAGGCCTTTTAATACAGCAACAAGGAATTTACTTGCATTTTTTTTTTTAAAGGCAAAACTCCAAGTTTCCACCTGGGCAGCCCTGACAAGCTATTGTTTGAACTGGCGTATATTATTTAACTTGGATGACAAGCTCAGGAGGTAGAGACCCCATCTTTCAGAAACTGCAGCTCTGAGCACACTGGGAGCTCTCGATAAATAACAGCAGCAAGACATGCTGTGGAGGGACCTAGTTTAATGATTTATTTTTCTAATTCCAGATTTTTGGCAGCATGTGTTTATCCCCTGCTTGATTTCTAAGGGGCAGCCACCTCCCAGAAATGCCCCACAAAGATGGATAAGCAGCTCTCTGGCTTTTCCTTCCCCTCATCCCAGAGCAAGTGGGAACACCTGATCGAGCCAAAAACGTGGATTCTGAGTGCGCTCAGGGTGCCTGCTGGGTTTGGAAGAGAACTAAGTCCTCCAGGACTCAATGGGTAGAGCGAGGCAGTCAAGAGAAATGTTTTGGCTCCACACATCTACACAGCTGTCAGATGGCAGAGTTTGGACTTCCACTGTTATCACCTGCTGTGGGCCCCCAAGCTGTCTCGTTGTTAACCCAGAAGACCAAGTATGCCTAAAGCTCGACAGGACGTGCTATGTGGGGGTACTTTCAAGTCTTTCAACAGAGAAGTCAAAGGCGATAATTTTTGCCAAACTTGAACTCATAAGGATCTCATAAAGACAGATATTAAATATTAACTTATAATTGTATAGCCAGATGAAGTCCTTTAGGGAGTATTATGCGTTATTTACCTTTTAAAATAATTATAGCAGTAACTAAACGAAGACATTATGTGTGTGCCCCAGGACACAAGTAGCGGGCAAGGAGGAGGAAGCAAATGACCATTCTCAGGGGCCTTGCAAAAGATCTGTTTTTGTATTCTCGCTGGGTAATAGGGCTAATATTTGGAAAGATGAGCTCTGCCTGGGTGAGGGTGGGAGTGTCTTTCCACACACTTCTCAATAGACCTTAGCGCCAACGTCCTCTCTATGCTTACACAACAAATGTATCAACACAACACGTTTCTCCAAGTGAAGACTTCTCGCCCTGCTCTCTGACGCATTTTATACCAAAACAATGGCAACACCTGTAGCCATTAATTTCTGCTCTTTGATTTCTGTCCAGTTATAAAGGAGGCGCTCAGCAGGCGCCCCTCTCAGGAGCCATATGTGGAGTTGATGTGCCAGCAGCCTTGGAAGGAAAAGAGCGTCGGAGAAGTGTACAATGGCTCCATAATCCCCATCAACTGGACCCTCTTGAACCGCGGCTTTCTTTCCCAGTCAAAGAAACGCCAGTTTCAAGAGTCAAGCTGTGGCTGTCCTGGGAACCCTGGGGGAGGTGGGGGACTGGTGGTGGAAAACTCTGCCCTTTGCCTGGGTGGGTGGTGCCCCTGAGCCCCGCCATCTAGTCAGGCAATCTGGAGCCCAGAAACTGCCTGTGGCACCCCCAACACTTTCTCTCGCCCTCCCCTCTAGGGTGAGGCTTTTTACCCACAAAGCCACCTCCGCAGGCCCAGCCTCTCCCCCCAGCCGTAGACCACAGCGCACACCCTCCGCAGAGCCACAGCCCCGCCCCCTTGCACCGGGTCACGCCGAGGGTTCTGTTCCCCCCGAGCCTGAGCCTCTGTTCCAGCCTAGCGCTGACCGGTGTTGAGCAGACCAACTCTTCAGACCAAATCACACGGGTTACGGCGGGGTGGGCACAAAGACTGGGGTGTGGCAAGTCCTTTAGGTTCCCCGGCTTCTCAGCCCAGGGCACTGCGTTTGGTAACCCTGGTGAGGACAAGGGTCAAAGCCACAGGCCAACCCAGACCACATACCGGGGGAAGCGATTAGGGGAGGGCGGGGGAGCTGCCTGGGGAGGCTCAGACCCAAACAAGCGCCCGTTTGGGTAGACAGGAATGGCAATGGGATGCAGGTGAGTTTTGAGCTTAACTCCTACCCTCTCCACCTCCCTTTATTGTACACTCCCTCGGGGACCTCTGGCCGTGCTTTAGAGTAGCCCGAGGTACCAAGAACGTCCGTCGGGCGGCCACAGGGCTCCGTAAATCCGAGACCTGGTAAAGGTCAACCCTCTCTGCCGGCGGCTCTGCCTTGCCCGCGGCTCCGCAAAGGGAGCGCTCCCCTCCCCAGGAAGGGGCAGGACTTACGCAGTGGTTCTCGTTATTATCGATCTCGAAGTCCCAGCGGCAGATCTTGGTGCGCGCCTGGATCTCACTCATCCTGAAGAGGCAGAGTGCGGTGGTGATGGGCGAGCGCTTCTCCTGGTCCTCTCCTGTGGCTGCGCTGAACACGCCCGCCCAGACGTCCAGGGCCTCCACCAAGCTGGAGGAGAGCAGCAGGCGGCGGCCGTCTGGGTGGCCGTGGCCGCAGTGGAGGGCCGCCTGGCCCTGGAACAGGAGCATCTCGGAGCTCTTGGCGATGCGCGCCATGCTGGGCCAGCCGGTGGCGGCGCCTCTCGAGTAGTTGTAGGGGTAGTAGGGGAAGTAGACGCTGCCGTTCCAGAGAAAGGCGTCCACAAAGTGCAGGCTACCCCCGCCGTCGCGCAGCTTGAGGCGTCCCGTCTCCTTCGTGGCCAGGCTGCGCTTCCCTGTGTCCTTGAGCGCGATGGCCGTTTCGCGGTCGGACGCCGCGGGGTTGCAGCGGCTCGCCGTCTCGGACTCGGGCAGCACGTAGGTGGCGGCCACTGCCAGGTACCAGCTCTGGGTGTCGTTCGCGTAGTACACCACGCCGGCCGTCGAGCCCTGCGGGTGACACGACACCACCTCGGTGCCGTTGCGCAGCGAGCTGCGGCTCAGATTGCCCAGGGGTCGCACCTCGCAGGCGCCCCGGTCGAAGGTCCAGCCGGTGAGCAGCAGCCCCTCGAGGCCGGCCGCCCCCTCGCGGTAGGGCAGCAGCAGCTTGCTGAAGCTGCTGCCCGGCCGGGGCCGCGCGGGGGGCGTCAGCGGGACGGGCTCCGAGCAGTTGCCCGCTTGGTCCCGGTATAGGCGCGAGAGCCTGTGCTCCAGGCTGTAGTCCAGCTGGTCTAGGCAGCTGCCGCTCGCCACGAACACGCCGTCCTCCCGGCTCACCGCGATGGCTCCGATAGCTTGCTCCGACCGCCACACGGGCTCGTCCGCGCCCCGGCCGGGCGCCGCGAGCGCCAGCAGATAGGCAAGCAGGGGCAGCGGCGCGGCGGGGAGCGGGGGGCGCGGCGGTGCCTTCCTCCGGGAGACCTCCATGGGGCTGTGGGCGGGGGGGCGCCCCCGGGCAGGGCGCGCGGCGGCGACAGCGGCTCAGGCGCGCGGCGAGTGAGACGCGGGCGGCGGCGGCTCCTGCGCGCGCTCCGGCTCCCGCGGCCGCCCCATCCCCGCGGCTCGCCCGGGAAGGAGAGCGGGGAGGGCGGCGCGCGGCGGGCTCGTTCCGGCAGCCTGTGCAGCAGCGGCGGCGGCGGCGGCGGCGGCGGCAAGCCCTGCGCGCTCCGGCGCCGCTTCCTCCGGGCCCTCCTTCTCCGGAGAGTTCCTCTGTGCAATGCTGGCGCTCGAGGGGAGGCGCGGAGGGGAAGGGAGGAGACGGGCGGAGGGGAGCGAGGCAGGCGGGGAGGGCTGGAGAGGTTGGGTGCGCTTGTGCGTTTCACTTTCCCATTGTGAAAGTGGGATGCAACTGGCCCCCTTCCTCATCCTCTTCCTCCTCCGCCCTCCGCCTCCTGGCCGCCCGCCCTCCCTCCACGCCCATCTCCCCTCCCCTCTTGATTCGGTGAGATAGGGAGGAGGGAGGTCTCGTAATTTGGGTTACTGTGTAGGTGGCCTCTTTCATCTATTCATAACAAAGCTGAGCCGCCTGCCACTGCCGCCGCCACCATCGCCCCTTAGCTCGCCCGGGGCTCCCGGGGCGCGCTAACCGAGCACCAAGCGGCTCTGGAGCCTGTCCGCCGGCGGGGCTGCTCCAACGCTCGGGTTTTGTTTACGAGAGCGGCGCGGAGAGATGCGCAAGGCTCGGGGAACTAGGACCCAGGCCGCCAAAGGGTTGCAGCTGAGGCCCGGGGCTCGGGCCACTGGGAGGCTGCGAGGGCGGCTGACAGGTGTGGAGCGGCGGGAGGGAGGCCCTGGGGAGGAGCGCGAGAGAGGGAAACACTGACAAGCCCGAGGCTCAAGGAACCAAGGCGCCCCTGTGACAGGCGATGGGTTTCCCCGGGTCGGAGGAGTGAGGTGGAGGAAAGGCAGGCGCCGAGATTCTGGTTCTGGACAATCCCTGGGGCCAGAGCTCCCATACTTGAAGAGGTTCTCTCATTTCCCTTGGCAACGGAGTCCCAGGCTTTCAAACCTTGCACTTAGAAAGTTCTACTCATCATCTAACCTGAATGATCATGGCTAATATTTATTGAGCACGTACTGCGTGCCGGGTCCCGCTTGAAATTCACTACGTGGATTAAAACTCATTTAATACCCATAACAACCCTATTAGTGACTGTTGTTATCAGCCCCATTTCGTTAGGAGGGGTGGAGACGTTGCGGAGCTTGCTGGGGGTCCTACTGCTGGCAGACAGCAGAAGTGAGACTGGAATTCCCTTCTAGCTCCAGGGACGCTTACACCCGCCCGCCAAGTTCCACCTGTGGTCTTTACAGAACTACCTGGAGAGCATTCTCAGCAGGTGGGACAGAAAACTTCCCCAAGTTAAATGTTCCCACCTACCTCCCCAGCCCAGCCTTCAGAGTCAAGTACCCTTATTTCCCTAGAGGCACTCCCTCTGTTTCCTTTCGCACCTCTTCCCTTTGGACTCTCTGAGGTCTCACTAACCCACCAAGGCGGCAAATACCAGCTGGGCTGCCCCGCAAACCACCGAGAACTTAAGGAGCCCAGTGACTATCTGAATCATTGCACACCTGCGTGTAGGTTCATGATTTCTCAGAAGGGAGCCTCAGAGACTGCACAAATACCTCCCAGCCCTGAGGCTGCTGGTAACACCAGGAAGCAGCACCTTACCATCTGGCAGGTGATCCAGGGGTGCATCAGGGGGACCCTGAGAACCCTGTGCACCCCATGAGAGAGGATCTGTGACCCTTTCCAGGCTGTTCCCAGACCAGAGGCCCCAGGGAGGGTACTTGGTCACAACCCCTTTCTTCCTTCCCCTCCCAGTTTCCCAATTCTAGATGGAATCGGTTTAGGGGTGGGGTGGGGTGCCTGGGCTTCGTATAGATGCTGAGTCCTTCTGAAGGAGCAGCTGTTGCAGGTTTTAAACTTCTACCATAGTGCCCCAAGTTCTTCTCCCTGGTGCTGAGGGACAGGGCAGGAGGAGATTGATCTGGAAGGCTGAAGCAAAGGAGGATGAGGGGAAGCAAGAAGCACAAGAGGAACAGGGGTTTCCAATCTGGACGTGCAGGTAAAGGCTCACATCAACCCGGCAGTAGCTCTCATACTTTGAATTCACAAGTGGTCATCTTTCCATTTGTTGTTTCCTTGTTTGAAATTGGATAACATTATCTTTGCCTGCCAGGAGGCAGCACGTGCTTTCCCACGAGCTGTCAGGTCGCTCTTTCTGCTGAGGTGATGGTGGTTGGGGTGCTGGTAAGGAGAGGAGAAGAGCGAGGGAAAGACCTAGAGCTACCAGATCGAGGTGAATCAGGAGATCTTTAGGCGAGGCTAATCAGACGCGCTCTGTTCCAAAATAATCAGGCGTCACTCCCTGCACTGTCTTCCCACCTGAAATGTTTTAAGAATTTTTGCACTGCTGGCAGTGGAAAAAGTGGTGGCCTGGAAGCATCTCCAGTAGCTCATAGAACCCTTTGCAGCATAGGAGAGGATGGTGTGTGCCCATATTTTGACAGCATTCCCCGTGAATGGTGAAGAAACACAGTGATCTTCACTGCCTTCATGAGCCGGCTGTGGCAATGTCATTATGAGAAGCAACAGTTCAGTTCCATTCTGAAGATAGTTTTACTTCACTGGTAACCAAGTAATTTCTCGAAGTCCCGTAGAGTTGGTACAATCAGAAGCAGACCATCTTGGGAGCTATTTGGATTAAACATACTCTGTGGTGCGGCATTTTGATCACTACTCAATTCATTGCTGCCTTGTGTTGAAAAAGAAACAACATCTTAAAAAACACTACCAGCAAGAAGCATAAGTGGCTTTGATGGCTACAGTCTCTTGCCATTCTACTGGGATCATAAGCCCAGCTCTTGAAAGCAGGCTTCTTTTCTCTCCCATTTAATTGTATGCAGGCTCCTATGGTGAAAGAAATCAGAATCTGTGCCTATTTTTTGGCATGAAAAATGTAGAGGACTAGGAAGCATATGAATGTGTTCTTTGCTGATTCTATCCTGTTTGGTACAAACATGTTTGTCCCATTCCAATTTTCCTGTGTGCTAAAGCTCCACCTTCAGGACATAAGTTCACGTCTGAAAACGGTGGGAAACATGAACAACCAAAATAAATATTTAGGCATGTGGATTCTGAATGTTTTTGATCTCTTTCTCTCGGACACCGCTGTCTGGCCAAGGATGTGAATCCCACCGGTGACAAGGTTTCCCTCTCCCAGTGCTGGAGCCCAGCCCATCGGGTGTCACGTATTGTACATTCAGAACTCCTTGTAACACAACTGGCTGAAACCCAAAAAAAGGAAGATGGTGCAGATTTATCCTCCAGACCTGCTACCACGGAAACAGGCAGTTCAGACTGATTCCGAGCAGTTTTTATTTGTAGCATTCACTAGATGGGAGAGTCTTCATAATGAGAAAATATCAACTCCCCCAGGCACCAAAGGCAATCTGGGTTAACCAGACCATCCACAATCAGACTCATTTCTGCTGGACAGGACTTTATAGATCCCGTGGCTTCCTGCTGAGGTTCAGGACATTAAGAACTGGTTGGCAGGCAATTGGTCACAGTCACAAGATGGCTATCATTGGTGCTTCAATTTGCTTTCTGACTTAGGAAATTCTGACAGTGGTCTGTAGGAATGACTGGCCCACCAGAGATGAAAAGCCACCACGATTTTTAGTTCCGGAAGCCAATGAGTTCTCTTTATACCTTATTTACGTAGCTGCGACCCCCTCGGTGGCGTTTGGATGACTGGGATGAAGGGTTCCAGTCATGTCCTTCTAGGACTTAAGACAGCTTTGCTCAAATCTATGTGGTCTTCCACATCAGGGCCCTTATCAGAGCCTCTAGCCCCCTTTGTGACTGACAGGAAAAAGAAATGAGCCAGGCTTCTTTCTAGTCTGCTGATGAGTAGATGGTTGAAAGCAGATAAGATGAAGAGCCATTTAATAAGTTTGAATTGATGCTGAGAGACGAGTTGAATGCAGTTCAATAAACATGGAAAGTCAGTCAAAAGCACAGTTAAGATGTGTAAAGGAACATTCATTGGAAGGACCGATGCTGAAGCTTCAATACTTTGACCACCTGATGCAAAAAACAGACTCATTGGAAAAGACCCTGATGCTGGGAAAAATTGAGAGCAGGAGAAGAAGGGGGTAACAGAGGGTGAGAGGGTTAGATGGCATCACTGACTCAGTGGGCATGAGTTTTGAGCAGAGTATGGGAAATAGCAAAGGACAGGGAAGCCTGGTGTGCTGCAGTTCATGGGGTCATAAAGAGTTGGACACAACTTAGTGACTGAACACTGCCAAAGAACGACAGTCGCTGAGCATCTTATACTTTGGTGATGATGCCCTTGCCTTTGGTTAAAGTGTTGAAGGCTCAGTGGTGTTCCTTCAGTAGGGAGAATTTGGTTTGCTCCCCACATTACAGTTGTTTTTTTGGACATCACGTTGTCCTCATGGTCGTTCACCAGCAGAGATACAACTGTAGAGGGGAGAGTGGATTGAATGTGCAAGGTAACAATTCTTTACTCCAGGTCCGATGACTTCCTTTAAGCTAAAAGGGGGCCTTCACTCAGCTTTAGGGATGCCTGAGTTATTGCCCTATGGAAGGGATGTCAAATGTCAGATGTTTTTAAGGGACTGTGGTGTCTAGGACATTACCCTACCACCCTAGTACCTCCCTTCTCATGTAATACACTCAGCGTCGTGAAGTTTCTCTTGAGCCCTTTCTGCAAAACATTCACCAAAACCATCAGTGGTTAAGAGCATGAGACCATTATCAGCTGAAAGCAAAATACAGTAAGTCATCAACCATCACAGTGTTTTTCCAGACCAACTTTAGTTCATCTGGCACAAAGCACAGAGTCATCCATTAATTATTCCTCTGGATTTGGGGGACCTCTGTAACTTGTGAGCAGTCTCTTGGTCACCAACTTTACTCTGGCTTTACCCAAGACCCGGATCTATCCTTGCTCATGTTTTCCTGGCTGCTGTTTTGAAATACGGAGCCAAAAGGGCATCATGGACTAGACACAAAATGCTGATCCCTCTTTAATACAGTGGCTTTCCCTGTGTCTCTGTTCTGCCATCACAGCTCTGAGGCTCCCTGTTAGTGTAATCCTAGGCCCCGAATCCTTTGATAACTGGCAGCTTGGCATAAACCCATTTAAAGAGAAGAGCTGCCAGAAACCAGGCCCTCATATTAATAAGAACTCAAATTCTTGAAGCGAATAGCAGAAGATAAGATAAACACGCAGATAACGTCACAGTCACTCATACTTCCGTTTCCTTGAGATTCTGACAGGGAGATGCTCTGAGCTGATGATGAAGTTGCTGGACTGGGCGGTGAGCAGTCTGCTGCTTGCCACCAAGTTGGCAGACCTTCTCATTTTTAGGCCCTTGCCACTCCCTAGAAAGTATGTCCACCAAGGTGGGTGAGAAGCAACTGGCATCAGCTCTGAGCTTGGGTTGTTGACAACAGAAAGCTCAACATGTGATCTCCATGGTGAGGCAGCCTCACTTGTCACCCATGGTGGAGAAGGCGCTGGGAGTGTGGACATGCAGACGGCATCATCGAGAGTCTCAAGGGCAAACCCAATGGAAGGGCGAGCATTTACCTCGCCATTCTGCCCCTTCTCTAATCCTATTTGTTTTTCCTTCCCCATTTGTGCTGGGTAGTTTCCAGTGATCTCTACAGAACACATTCCCACTCTTCTCCATCCTGCTGTACACCCGCAAGTTTGATGTTTTGGGACATCTTCCTTGCTTTTTTGGTTTCCAGTTAGGTCCAGCCAATCTGAGCCCCCATCAGGAGACCCAGGGGTGATGTCCAGATATTCTTCCAGTGATCTGTGCACTGGCCTTGTCCCTCTCAAAGGCCACAGAAGCTATGGTCAGCCCTGTTTTACAACTACATCTATGGTCCCAGCCTTCTCTGGGTTTTCACCAACCTTCCCCCTACTCTTCAGGCCTGCAGGAACCAACGTCTCCCTCTTTTGCTGGCCCTGGCTGGTCTCCCTTCATCTCGTCCACACCTCTGCCATGGTCCCTTCACTAACAAACCCATTTGCCTGTGTCACTTCTTTTCTGTCAGAACCATAATTGATGTACCAGCCCCCCTCCAAACATGGGCGGAGAAGGGAACGAGAATGCTCCTTAAATCTGTACCTTCTTTTGTCCACTCATGGGGAGCACGGGACACTGCTAGGCACAGAGGAACTCCCAGTCTTTATCTCCAAGTGTTTGGCTCCCCCCAGTCTGGATTTTGGAAAATCTCCATTTCTTTCTCCCCTTTGCAACAGGCTTTCCTACACCAGTTCAACCTGGTGATGGAGACAAATGGAAACCTGACCGAGTAAGATTATATATTTTTTCCAGCTAAATCATAAAACTAAAAGCTTTACCTTAAAGGTAAACCGAGAACTACTGGGGGCTAAGGGTTCAAAAGGTGGTGGGGGGCAGGAGTGGTTCTGATATCTAAAACACTGCTGAATGTTTGAAGTCTATTTTCAAATAAGACACAAAACTGAACATACTGCTTTTTCCTTTTTAGACATTTCCCCTTAAGTCTGAACTTCAGCAGGCCCTTCAATACAGTCTAGAAATTTCGTTTTTATTCATGATTCCCCAAAACAGGTTTATGAAGAGATTGCTATCCTCTCTCGTCTACAGACTTCACCCCATCCCATCCCTACTAATATTTAAAGATAAATCAAGTATTCTAGGTTCCTTCATGGCTCAAAGACAGGTGACACACGCAGCTTTCCATGGAGTAGAAATAGAAACTATCTTGAGTTCTAAAGCCAGGAGTTTTTTAGAGGGAACTTTATTTTTACTCTGCTGTGACTTCTGTGCTTTCATCATCTGAACCAGCCAATTTGAAACCAGACTCCCCTCCTTTGTTGGACGTTCTTAATGGTGATTAAATATTTACGCTGTCAGAGGCCTTTTTTTCCCCCACCATGAAAGCTGCAATTTGGAACATTCAGGAGCTTTAATTGTGAGGAGAGGCTCACTGACATTCATCGTCAAAATGCTCAAAGATGCTTTTCTCAGTCGCTTTGATTGGGGGGTGGGGAGGGGTGGAGTGAGGGGGCTGGCGACAGGATAGGTGTGTGATCCCAGCAAACTAGATTTCTTGCTTAATGAGGACTGGAGATGGAGCTGTTTGAAGCCACTTAGCAGAACTGGGCTAAATCAAGGCCCCCTTGTGGCTGTAGGACCTCTGGAAGCCCACCCACTGGGACCCAGAGCTCATGGACCTGGGTTCTTCAATGCCCGACTGTGGAGCAGGTGAGGTTTGCAATCCAGGCTCTCAGAATCCCTTTTATGTGCCCTCTTGCTCGCTTGGTGGTATTACCCCCAGCCACCCCAGCCCCTTGGGAAGCCCAGCATAATGATTAAGTGCTTGGGCTGTAGAATGGGTCACTGTGAAGGGTGAGCCCTGCACCAGGCATCTGGCCAAGGGGGGCAAGAGGAACTGAAATCCAGCCCACCTTCTGCTCACCCTCAAGGAAGAGATGCTTTTTCTCTTTACAAAGACTTTACAAGGCTAGTGGTAGCCTTAGTTAGGCCTAAGTTCCAAATCTAGTGCCATCACCCCCAAAGTTTGTAGCCTTGGGTTCTCTGAGCCTCAGCCTCCTCACTGTAGCCGGGAAATAGTAGCATCTAACCTTATGGGAATTTTCAAGCATGCTAAATGACACCATCATCACCACCACCACCACCATCATCACTACCATTACTAGTACCAGGGCTCTGATACTTTGCTAACCCATTATTAGTCGGCTAGGGCTGCCATAAAAAAGTACCACTGACTGGGTGGCTTAAACAACAGAAATCTATTTCCCTATAGTTCTGGAGCCTACAAGTACGAGACCAAGGGGTGGCAGAGTTGGTTTCTTCTGAGGCCTCTCTCCTTGTAGATGGCCATCTCTTCCCTGTGTCTTCACCTAGTCTTCTCTCTGTATCTATGTCCAGATTTCCTTTTTTCTTATAAGGATGCCAGTCTACCCTGAAGCCCTCCTTTTACTTCTTTAAAGACTCCCATATCCAAATACAGTCATATTTTGAGATTTTAGGGGGTCAGGACTTCAACAGATGAATTTTGGGGTGTGTTGGGACATAATTCAGCCCATAATACTCATTTTAAATCTCATCCTTAGAGGAGAATTTTAACTAGTGTTACTTGGCATATGCCCAGTACTGAGCACACTTACTTGAATTTGACCAGCACTGAAGACTTAGGTCATCTTCTGGCTCTAACCATCATTATTATCAAAAACAACTAGTATTTACCAAGGAAGTTCCCTCTATAGGGCTTTGCACTAAGAGCTAGGGATATACTTGGTACTGTCGTCCATTTTTAGCAGCAGGATAGTCTTTTAAACAAGGCAGACCTTTCCGTGCCTCCATCCCCTTGCATATACTATACTTCTCATCCAAAACATCCCTTCCCAGGGACTTCCTTGATGGTCCCAATGGCTAAGACTCCTCACTCCCAATGCAGGGGACCCAGGTTTAAGCCCTAGTTAAGGAACTAGATCCCATATGCTGCAACTAAGACCTAGCACAGCCAAAGGAATAAAAACATATTTAAAAGAAAAAATAAAACATCCTTTCTCTCTTCTCTGCCTTTCAAACTCCTATGCATCCTTCAAGACCCAATTTAAAAGCCACTTTCTCCTGGAAGTCTTTTTTTTTTTTTAATTTTCTTTATTGTGTTGGTTTTGTCATACATTGACATGAATCCACCATGGGTATACATATGTTCCCCCTCCTGGAAGTCTTTCTTGAAAGTATACTAGAAGCTCTCTACTAGACTATGAACTTAAAAAATTATTTTAAATTAAAATAGAAATCAAGTTCTGATTCATCTTCATGCCCCCAGGAATGGGCACGGGGCCTGGTGTACCGTAAATGTTCATTCACTTATTCTAATATAGGAATGAGTATCTCTTCCTCGCCAGACTCCCTTCTACCAGTATACAGCAGTGTACTTAAACTTGCCTGTTGAATGTGGTTAACTGATTTCTCCATTTGGTTGTGAATCCCCTTGTTCTGAACTTGAACCACTCTTTATCTGCCAGTCTATGAAAGCATTTAAATCTTGCAGTCTACATTATTCATCTTACATTAGTTGTGTATATAGTTCTGTTCAGCTGTGGATTCCTTGAGGTCAAGGATGGTGTCTTATTCAGTTATCACCATAATTCCCTTTAGTCCATCACAGTTTTTGTTCATTTACTTGCTCATTCCTCTAACAAATGCTTTCCGAGAACCTACCACGCGCTAAGCATGTGTTGAGAGTTAGGGCAGTGAGCTAGGTTGATGGTTCCTTCCTTGTGCAGCTTCTTGAGCCTTGCCCAGACTCAGTGGTCAGCAAACATTGGCTGAACTGTGTTCTAAACACTGCAGATGCTAGAGATAGGGAGTCATTCTTTGGGGTACCCACAGCCCTAGTTACAATGACAACCTAGCATATGTATAATGCATATTTAACAATTTGTGAATTCGTTATCTCTGTAAAGACAGAGAACAGAACAGAGAAGAGCCATAGCCAATCACAAAAATATATATTATTGACAATATGGAGAAGCAACCACTGAATTCAAGTATGAGTACTGCATTCAGATTATTTGTTAATTTACAGCATCTTTGAAACTCTGACAACGGCTTTGTGTTGAAAAGAGAAGAGTCTTATACTGTAATTATGTTAGACAAGCTGATAATAATTATCAATGGAGCACCAATAATACTTTAAGAATTCCAGTGAACGTTAAGATCACATTAGTATTTAAAATTAAAATATGAAATCACACAGGTATTTAAAATTAAGCTCTTTAAAATTGAAAGTGTACAGATTCAGCATTTTCTGTTTTAATAGCCAAATATTCTAACAAATATAAACCCTCCTTTTCATGGTAGAAACTTCTGTTAATAATAAAAACTTTATCTAGAATGCTTAGTGGACCCCTTCTAAATCCAGTGAGAGTTTAAATAATCGCCACTCTTTAACATATCTTGAATAATATTCTCTAATTTGCTCGAAAAATATGATAATATGCCAGCTATCTGGACCCTTACAAGGTAGAGCACCCACCCATCAATGGACAAGTTTTCAAGGGTGTATCATTCCCTTAGGCTTCGTTTCAAGGGTATATCCTTCCATTACGCTTAGTTAGCCAAGGTTTGATACACGCTAGGATTCCCCCTAGTGGATATAAAAGGTACTTGATAAGAAAAAATAGATACTATCCAAGGGGAGTTGCTGGCTGCTGTGGTTTACAAGCTTTCTTTCATTCCTTCCTAGCATCTGTTCCCCCGAAGGTGAAAGTATGTCACCAATTAATGGAGATTTGACTAGCGCGCCTCTTTCTATCTAATGTCCATAGTAATTAAGGTATCTGCCTGCAGGCTTGCAAATGCAGCATGAAATTACAGTCAGCCTTAGAACCAAGCAATAAACTGAACGTTCTTTAAAACAACACTACCTGATTTCCATGGCAGTCCCCCAATCAAATTCTCACTGTAACTACTTAGGTCCAAATTAATATGCTGCCTTAATCCAAATCATGAAAATGACTGGCTCTTTTCAGAGAATCTATTGATGTTAATAACTATGTCAGTGGTGGCCAACTACTTTAAAAAAGTGCTTTTGTGTATTGTCCAAATAAGATTTTCTGGGTGTCAGTCTTTGTTATGTTTTTTGAAAAATACCCACTACTTGCCACATGGGATGCTTATGAATTCGTCCCACCCACACTTGTTGATTATAGGTGTAGCACCACATAACAGAGGGAGGGAGGAAACAGGTATGAGTGAGACACATTTCTCAGCCTCTGAAAAGCTGATAATCTACTCTGACATGTCAATTTTTTGGTCTTCTTTATTGGTCCCCCTTTTCTATCTACCTCTTTAAATGTTGATGGGTGGGGAACCATGGTAACCATATCTATCTGCCCTGAAAGCTTTACCATCGCTGTTCTTCTGGTAATAGAACCTGTCCCTGTGTCCCACCCTCAACCAGATGACAAGGTGAGCTCATGACGCATGACCTAGGTCTGGCCAATCCAAGTGCTCAATAGCTGGCAACAGTGTTTGGTCTGAGGCTAGGTCATATGACCCAAGCAAAGCCACTCAGAGTTATTTCTAGGGGTTGTTAGGCAATGGCACCCCCACTCCAGTACTCTTGCCTGGAAAATCCCATGGATGGAGGAGCCTGGTAGGCTGCAGTCCATGGGGTCACAAAGAGTTGGACACGAATGAGCGACTTCACTTTCTTTCTTGTTATAGTGTGGTGTGGGGGGAAAGAGTCTTACTGAAGCTACCAGTGACTTTATTCTCCACCTAGCAGAAAAGTCCAGTCTGAAATTGGAGGCAATGAGGCAAATATTCAAAGAGAAGCAGATATAGACAGTTACACACAAACACTCCGAATGAAGCCCGCCGGGACTGAGTTCTCAGTCTTGGTGCTTTGACTTGAGCTGGCTTGGGTTGAGTTTCTCTCCCTTGCTCTGTGTCTGGCCCTCTCTTACCCCAGCTCTGTTCTCCCTGGTCAGTATCACCAATGTTACCTGCTGAAGACTAACTTTCTAGATGAGAGTGACCTCTTGAACATTAGATCCATACGTCTAATAGCCTCTAGTCATCTCTCTTGGACATTCCACATACATTTCAAACCAACGTTCTTCCACTGTTCCCCCACATAGTCTCACTTTCAATGGATGATGCCACTGTCCACTCAGGTTCTCAAGCCAAAAGCTGTAAGTCATCCTGGATTCTTTCCTCTGTGTATCTAATCAGCCAGCAAGACCATGTCCGTTTATTGAGTTTCATCTCCTCAAGATTCCTCTTACACTTCTTGTGTACTAAGTCGCTTCAGTCGTGTCTGACTGTGACCCCATGGACTGTAGCCCGCTGGGCTCCTCTGACCAGGGTGTTTCCCTGGCAAGAATCCTAGAGTGAGTTGCCATTTCCTACTCCAGGGATCTCCCCGACCCAGGGACTGAACCCAGATCTACGTCTCCTGCATTGGCAGGCAGGTTCTTTACCAACCTCGCCACCTGGGGGACCGTAACAGGTCCCTGACTGCCTGTTTTTGCAGTGCCCTGTTCCCATGCCTTCATGTGTATGTGTGACTGTGCCCTGGGCCGAGCTAACTGGAGAGCAGTCGTGCAGGGCTAGTAAACCTGAACTCACGGACATCTGTGGGCACTGGTTGATATGCCTGGGGGCTTTTGTTTTGTTCGGTTCTGCCTAAAGGTGGAGGTTGATGCTAGGCTTCTGAGGAAAGGACCTAAGAAAAGCAGATGAGAACAGTATGCCTCCTCTTTCTCAGACAATTTCCTGTAGAGAGCAGTGGTAGTCAAGAGCTAGAATACAGGAGAGATATAGAGTAGTAAGCAGGAAGCCACAGTCAAAGATGTTCTCCTGGAGTCTTCCAAAAGTGATTGGAGAGACTGAAGAAGGAGTTGAATCTAGAGTTATGCAGATTGAGGATAATCAACCAGGAAAACTTGGGGGTATTAGCCATGGGATCACATTGGCATTCACTGGAGAAATCTGTGAAAAAATAGTTACAGAAGTTATGCATACAAGTTATGATGTGTTTAGTTATAAGGGGGAAAAAAGTCTAAATACTTGTAGCACAGACAAGTAGGGGTTAATTTTTTTCCCCCCACACAAGGAGTCCAGTTGCCAGGATTGGTTGCTATTCAGTGTTACTATCAAAGAGCCCCCCAGGCTCTTATTATCTTTCTGCTGTCACAAGATAGCTGCCACAGTTGCAAACAATGTAACAGTTTTCTAGACAAGAGGAGAAAGCTAGTTTTCTCCTAGCAAGACTCCGTCTTTCTGTGTTCAAATGCAAGGCCCTGGGCTGACTGCCCCTTCTATCTCATTGATCAGAAAGGTGGTTATGTGCTCACCCTGGACCAATCACTGGCAAAGAGAAAAGGAATAACCATGCTTGGCGCCTGACTGACTCAGTCAGGAACTTGGGTCTGGGGAAGGAGCTTACCTTCCTTGAGCCCATCCCAGATTGGAAACTAAGGTTCCATTAGAAGGGAAGGAGGGAAGGAGAGGAGATGGGTGTTGGGTAGGTAAAGAACGCTGCTGCAATACTGATGGATTTATGGTTTCTCATTCCCCATTCCTATAGGCTAAAATCCTACTCATCCTTTGGGTTCTCACTTCTAGCATTTTTGCCAGAATTGACCTTCTCTGGTTTCACCAACATAACCTGATTCACACCCCAATCTTTGCTCTCATTATACCATTGCAAAATGTATCGGTCTGAGGGCTGTCTGGCTTTAGACTCCTTGGGAGAACGAGTTATATTCATCTTTGACTCTAATGTCTAGCGTGATACCTGGCACATAGTAAGTGTTTAGTATTTGTGGAGTAGATGTTGCATAAACAAATCCGAGATAGAAAATAATGTTAGCACTGGCAACTTCAAGCATGAAGACCCACGAAATATGCACAGTCGACAGCTATTCAATTCAGCCACACCTATTTACAGAGGGCCTATTGTCTGCCAAGCACCAGAGGCACCCAAAGAGAAGGATAACTCGGATCCGAGAACTCAAATAGCGTGTGCGCTGCAAAGATAACTAACAATACAAAATAGCATCTGATAAGCGTCTCATTAGAGCCACAGGAGTGCAGTGACGGGAAGACAGAACACATTGGGACAGTGAATAGCATGGTAATTAAAATCCACAGGTAATCCCCAAATCTTAATTTAATCAACGATTTCAACCTCTGCCCATCAAGGCCTTCTTAGTGAGGGAGGAAAACTGTCAGATTTGAATGTCATTTCCCCTCGTGCCCTGCCTATCTTTCAGTGCACCTGTGACCCATAGTAAAAGAACCACAGGGTAAACAGCCAAAGAGGAAACCAGGAAGAAAAGGGGACCTCGGTAACTCACAGCTCAGACAGTCAGCTCGTGAATAGCTGAAAGCTGATGCAGTTTTCACCAGCGAATTGAGGAGCAAATGATTCCATATTCCACGATTGAACTGCATTTGAGGTTTTTGTTAAGGTATGTTATTGGGAAAGAGGTAATTAAAACCCGTGAGAAGCACAAGGAGATGCACTAAATGATTAATTTTGTAGGCCCCTGTCTTCATGGAAGCTGTGCTTTGGCAATGGGGAAGACTGAAATCTCCTAAAGCGAGGGGCACAATGCTGAGTATCTCCTACAGGGCTCTTAACATCTTCTGTAGGTATGGGAAGCAGAAGAGCATGGACTTCTTTGAGAATCTAGTGAAGTCTACTGACTGTTTGCACAATATTTTTAAACTTCAAAACTTTTTAAATTAAAAAAAATACATGGGATTAGAAAGTCAACTGTTGAAATACAGTTATGAAATAATAAAATCATGACATGATAACAGATGTGCTTTTTTAGTAGCATTATACGTAACAAGATCTAGCAGCACCTCTAACATTTAATCATGAGGTGAAGTAGGGATACATGTGAATCAACATATTGGCAACAATTGACACATGATTTGAAAAGATCTGTGATGTCCCTTGTTGACAAAGTCACAGGCGCTTCTATCACTACTCTAATGCATTGCCCACAATTGTAATGGAAGGAAATGCCAAATTTCAGTTCAAGAAAATAAAAATGCAATTTTGTCTCACCATCCGAGTTCACGGACCCCAGTTAAAAACTGCTGTTCTGAGATCCCTCAACCACCTGGTGACAAAGTTGAAAAGCAGAATCAGTGTGTGTGTTCCTGCTGTCAGTGGACACAGGTATAGGATGGCATTTCCCTCATCGAGTTTTTATTACAATAAAATTTATAATTCTGCTCCTTAAGAAATTAGATTCTTAGGGAGATAGATCAAAAACAAGAAGAGAAAAAGGGCCCTCAGAGGATGTTAGTTGGAAAACACCCTTATTAAATTTATTCCCATTGTTTTGGTAGAATGTGGTTCTCTAACACTGATGTTCTTGTCTTTTCTGCTGATTTAGGACTTGCTGGATCCCTGACAGCCTCTCGTGGTAGTCTTGCCTTATCAGGTGTGGACATCTCCGACACAGGCAAGATAAATTCACATCCTCAGCCTAGAGAAGCTGTTGGCCTGCTCACTGCATCTCTGAAAATGGATAAGTGGCTAGGCCAGGTCCCTCTGGAAGGACCACTTTGTGCCATTAAAATACAAATAGGGAAATCCTATAATTTTTTTTTTTTGCAAATACCAAGCTGTAATCTTAGTTGACCCACCCAGTTGCCTAGGGTCTGGTGCACAGTTCCCCTTTCCTGTTTATTTTAAATCCTTACCTAAACAAGAAGAGGGGGAGGGCACAAAGGGAAGTGTCCTAACACTGTTGGGAAGGGTGGATTGCTGTTTTATTGTTGCAAAAATGAAGTTTTCTCTCTGCTTGGAAATAAGCACACCAGGCACCAATTCTCTTTCAGTAACTACTGTTTCATTCTCTCCATAAATATGTCTTCAAAGGTTAGCTTCCACATCTGTAATTTTTTTTTAAAGGTAAAAATATGTTTGGTGGTAATCCTGTATCTAAAAACTGGTAGATAAAAAAAAAACAAAAAAAACCTAGGTGATTTGCAGGGGGAAAAAACCCCAGTTCTCAGACAGACTTATGAAGGCATCACATTTCAAAACACAGAGTTGTTAGTTTCACATTTGACCGGTAACTCAGTTACTATTTTAAAAACAAACAAAAAAGTATCCTAGAGTAAAGAACACATCTGCTGGGTGGTCATCTACTTGAATGTAGGTCATATTTTTCCCAATCAGCAGGCACAGAATGAATCACTTCTTCATCTGTATTGGCATTTCAGTTATCAGACAAGCAGAGCATAAATCCTATCCTATTACTGCTATTTGCATGTGCTTCTTTTTGATTTTGAATTTTTGGCTCCAGTCTTGGCATCTCTAGGGTCTTTCTGGACAATTATTAGGTTCTCAGTAAACATTTACTGAATGGGATGTAATTAAAGAAGGTCTTGCTAGCGAGGGAGGATACAGCAAATGATTTGTCTGTAAAACCTGATGAGAGTTAAAAGATTTTCCACAACCAATAATAAAGAATGGATTTTCAGAAGGGTCTAAATGGGCAGTGAACAGACTAGAAATGAACAAAATGCCATCTTCTGGGAACCCTACAGTGTTTGATATGTCATTGCTGAATAAATTACGAATTTTAATTTTTTTTTTTTACCTGCAAGTAACCACATCACTTTATTTTAACTGAAGTTAAGGACAAAAGCTGGCCATGTTCAGAGTTTAACAGGTGTCCTCCAGACGGTTAAAACCTTCTTCTCTTTCTTGACTAATCGCCTCCTAATTTCAAGCAATTCCCACAAGTTCTCTGGAACCACCTGGAACTGTCCTTTGAGGAGACCCACCCCACCATCACGTGGCGAAGCGTGAGCAAATGCACCGCTGGACATGCCTCACTGGACATCATCATCGTCAAAGAGATCTTCAAAATTGTTTAAAAAAGTCTGCGTGAACTGCCTTTTCATTGGCTGCCAAGTCCATCAGGAGCCCGGTGCTGCCTCCTGCCTCGTCCAGGTCCACGTACGGCCCGGCGCCCTCGGGAAACATCTCGTCCACCGCCGGCTTCATCTCCGCCCGCAGCGCCGGCGTCCGCGGCTCACTACGAATTTTAACATTAACGGTCACCATGGCTGCGCTCTGCCTCATGTGGTTTCCTCCTCTGTAAAATGGAGAGGAGACACGGACGGGACTTCCATCAGAGGCTGCTATGAGGATTAAAGGCGTGAAAGCATGTCACACACTTACACCAGCACCAGGAACGGTGCTCGGTGCTTCTCATACTTTATGAGTAGAGATTACAAAGGATCCAGGAGGAAGAGAAACCTGAGGAGCTGGGGAGAGAGAAGGGGAGAAACTTATGTTCTAGAGGTTTTCAGTTCATCTTTATATTACTGTCCTTGCTGCTTGGAACGTGTGTCCCCAACTCTGTAGCAGGCTCCCCTTATACGTCTGGGTCTCAGCATCTGCTCAGACGTGCCTCCTCTCACTCATAGTCTAAAGTGGGCTCCCTTATAGTATTCGCTCTTTCCATTTAGAGCATTTAATATGATGTGTAATTGCATATGTTGTTCTTTGTTTACCCTGAGTGTCTCCACTAGAGTGCTCATTCCCTAATGCAGGAATTGTTGTGTTACCCTTTATCCTCAGCTCCAAGCAGAACGCTTAGCACATACCAGAGGCTTGGTGAATGCATGAATGTATCAGTGTGCTTGTTGTGCACAGATGGAATAAATGAATGGATCATTTATTCACAAATAAATAAATGAATGAACAAATAAATGAATGATGAAGGAGGGTACCTTGCCAACAAAGGTCCATATAGTCAAAGCTATGGTTTTTCTAGTAGTCATGTATGGATGTGAGAGTTGGACCATAAAGAAAGCTGAGCACCAAAGAATTAATGTTTTCAAACTGGTGTTGGAGAAGTCTCCTGAGAGGCCCTTGGACAGCAAGGAGATCAAACCAGTCAATCCTAAAGGAAATCAACCCTGAATACTCATTGGAAGAACTGATGCTGAAGCTGAAGCTCCAAAACTTTGGCCACCTGATGCAAAGAGCCGACTCATTGGAAAAGACCTTGATGCTAGGAAAGATTGAAGGCAGGAGGAGAAGGAGGCTACAGAGGATGAGATGGTTGGGTGGCATCACCGACTGAAGAGACATGAATATGAGCAAACGCTAGGAGTTGGTGAAGGAAAGGGAAGCCTGGCGTGCTGCCGTCCATGGGGTCACAAAGAGTTGGACATCACTTAGCGACTGAACAACAACAAAGGAGGTGACCACCAGCCAGCATGGCATCCACTTGGTCTTACAAGATACTTTCCTCTTGAAGGCACACCCACACTTAGTAGAGTGACCCTCCAACACACACAAAATTGCAAAACAGATTGTAATGCTCTGTTTTCTTATAGCTTCTTCTAAGGTCCTAGGAGTTGTGTCTCTCACCTCCAGAGAGTTTTGAACCGGTCATATATCACCATATACTTCCTCACTTTGATCAGGTTTACAAAGAGAGGGGATGAAGATGGAAGGGAAGATTACCTTGATAGCAGCTGGGGTGTAAAAGTGGAGGGAAAGATAAAATTTGAGGGTCTATCAGCCTTTTACCAAGAAACACTTCCTTTTTGAAACTTCCTTAGGAGGCAGGAAATACATGCCAAAACCTCAAAAGTTTTGGGTAATCAACACCCTAAAATCCCCCAACAGGGTTCAGACACCCAGGGTGACACATAGGAATGGACCAGATGTCTTAAAGGCCAGACATGGAGGAAAGGAGAAATGAAAATGGAATCCTCAAGCTGACCTCCTTCATTTACTGGGAAACACAAACAGAAGTTAGGGAAGGAAGGCAAAGAGAAAGAGATGAACTTTTCTGATCTTGCAGGGTAAAGCAGACAAAAAGTGGCCCTACCTGGAAACTGACCGACAGGAAGCCGGACTGCCTTTTACGTGGTAGTCCAGAGTGTACAGGGAGCCTGCCCTGGGGGAGATGGAGGGGCTCCTGGGCCAGTCTCAATCCGAATTTGCTGCATAAGAAGTTTGAAAGAGTTGCATCAGGGCCACCAAAGTTTAACTTCCTCTTCCCTGTATCTTTATCAATCTTTTGCAAAATTATGATCCTTAATTCATTTCCTTTCCTGCTATGGCCAATTAGTGATGCACTGCATACACAAAATGTAATTAACAGAAATGAAACCATCTGTTTGTCTGAGAGGTAAAATTATGAAGTTTCAAAAGAAAAGAAAGTATTAAGAACATCTTTGAGTATCCATGTAAGTCTATAACAAGCATATGGGCTTCCCTGGTGACTCAGACAGTAAAGAATCTGCCTGCAATGCGGGAGACCTGGGTTTGATCCCTGGGTTGGAAGATCCCTTGGAGAAGGGAATGGCAACCCATTCCAGTATTCTTGCCTGGAAAATTCCATGGACAGAGGAGCCTGCCAGGCTACAGGCCCATGGGGTTGCAAAGATTTGGACATGACTGAGTGACTAACACTTTCACCTTTCATAATAAGTATACAGCTTGGGTTCAAAGCAGCCAGTTCTGGGGGGCATGGGTATGGGTGTGTGTGTGTGTGTGTGTGTGTGTGTGTGTGTGTGTGTGTGTGTGTTGCTTGAAACAAAAAGTAAGGAGGTAGTATCTGTCCTGCAGTTCATTTCTCCAATTAAAACCTTCCCACCTCAAACGGCTGTGGGTTTACCCTGAGTATTAGCTCTGAGGTTGACATTACACAACTTGTGTACTTCTGCCTCCACATTCATGCCTGGAGCTTTCTAATTACATGGCCTAAAGGTCTCAAAGCAGATAAAACTAAAGTGAATGTCTAAAATTCTTAGGGGCTCTCACCAGCTATTTTGGAAATAAATACAGCTGCTTGCAGGCTAGCTTCTATTTGTCCAGAATTACCTAGCCGAAGTGGAAGCTGCCCACACAATTACACTCTAGTTAAAGTATTTTGAGCTCCACCCACTCCCTGCCCATTTTTAGCATGGTGTGATGGAGCAAGCTGGCCATGAGAAGCCATGTGGAAATGTCTCCAAGTGACTGAACCCCAGGCCTGTTTGCAGGTGGGGCTTGACCACTAGCTGCCAGCTCCCTCCTGCCATAAATATACAGATTGCGTTTCAAAATTCTTTCACCCAAGCTCCCATGCTTAAAACTAATAAAAGAGGGCAGGCCTGCTATCTTTCCTTTTTACAGAATAGGAAACGGGCTCAGGGAGGCAGCCGTGTGGGAGAATCAGAACATAAGTGTCCTGATTCCTGGTCCACTGTAATGCCAGTCTCAACTCCCAGCACTGGAACCATCTAGGGAACTTTGAGAAAAGCAAGATGGCTTTCAAGCTCGAGACCAGCTTCTCAAGGGATGGAACCTGGAATGTGTATTTTGTAAACAGCACCATAAATTCAGATAAACAGCCAAGGTTGCAAACCCTTAGTTTAACACATGCTTAATCGGAACATCTAAGACAAATAATGTGAAAATGAATTTAACTGAAGCATGAGGAAAGAAACTTGGTTTGTTCAACTTAGGAGTAAATCCTACTAGAGCAATACTACTGCATTGCATATTGTATATGAAGGTGCCCGCCGGAGTGGTATAGAGGGCAGGATATCCTGTTGGAAAGATGTTTGTTAATAAGATCCCAAATAATACAGCAAGAATCCAAGAGGAATCAAGATGATGCAGTAGAGGTTCTGGGAGGCAGGTATTCCACCTAAACTCCCCTCACTCATTTGGGTTTCTATAGTGCCAGAGAATGAAATAATATGCAGTATATCCAAAATGGCTCCCTGGAGGTCCAAAAGCAGAGCCTCATTAAAGACACTGTCAATCCGATATGGTCTTTTCTCTTCTTCCATCCACGTTCCCTCTCTAACCTTGGCTGATTCAAATTTTCCAATGGTGAGGAGTTAGGAGCCAGAACACCTGGTCTGGTCCCAGCTCTCTCATTACCTGCTATGTGATCTTGTCAGCTGAACTGACTTTCAGTTTTCTTATCCTTGTCATGGGGAGTCTAATTCTTTCTCTGCTTACCTTGTATGCAGGATGCACTGCAATGGTGTGTGTGCATGCTCAGTCATGTCCGACTCTGCAATCCCGTGGACGATAGCCCATGAGGCTCGACCGTCCATAGAATTTTCCAGGCAAGAATACTGGAGTGGGTTGCCATTTCCTACTCCAGGGGATCTTCCTGACCCAGGGATCGAACTCACATCTTTTGTGTCTGCATTGGCAGGCCTGGATTCTTTACCAATGAGCCACCTGGAAGACCCTATTTCTACAAATACCCCAGGATCAAGCATTATTACTGTGAATAGCACATCTGGATTCCTTAGTGCCAAGTGGGGCATGTTCATTCTATGAGTCCCCTATATCATTAATATCCCATTTATTGGAGGCATAACCTCTTGCCTATCTCTGTTACGGAAACATTTATGAAGCATTGAGTCTCTTTCCTTTACCAACCAAAGCCAGAACACTCCAAAAGTTGAAGAAAAAAGAGAGAGCTAGGTGACTCAGGTCATGACAGGAGATTGGGAGACAGAGTCTGGTGGTAGACCAAACTGATCTGGGACTGAGACAAGGTCCTGAGGGATGGGGAGAGAGGCCGGGCTCTAGGCTCCCTAATACAGTAGCCACTAGCTACATGTGGCTATTTGATTAAAATTAATACAACAGAATAAAACTTAAAATGGAGTTCCTCAGTCACACTTGTCACATTTCTAATGCTTAATCACCTCATGTGAGATGACTACCATTCTTAGTGTGGACGGAGAACTTGGTGATCATGGCAGAAAGTCCTGTTAGACAGTAATGCTCTAGACCTTCTGAGGGGTGGCCTGAGGTTAATCTTTCCATAATGTGGCCAGATTTCACTTGGAGAACAGTGTTCTAACATCAGTGCCCTGGGAGGCATGGGCAAACTACGATAAGTCACTGTTCTTTCTGACCTGCTCCATCCTCTCTCTGATTCACCCTGGGAGGCATTGAGGGGGCCCCTCACTGGGTAAAGCTGGAGCATGGGAGCCCTGGATGGGGCTCTCTGAGCTCGAGTTGAGTGAGGACCTTCCTTGGACCCTTAGGTACAGGCAGGGGCAAATGGAGAACCTTTGAAGCCCAAATTATGATCATAGAGAGCTTTCCTTCACATACCAGTCCTGGAAGGACACTGGGCAAGCTCTACCAGCTCCTGTCATATCTCTGAGCCATTCAGAACCCCACACAGTAGGGCTGGGTGGGAAGAGAAGCCTGGAAAAATCAAAGAAGGCCACCTGGGCAGGGCCCTGGAGCCCACAATGTCCCACCCCTTCTTAGGAACCGGCCAGCTTGGTCAGCACGCCACCGGACCTTCTTCAGAAGGTAACAGCTGCCACTAAGGAAGGTGAGACCCTCACCTGTGGCTGAACTGAAGGTGAAGTTCAAGCCAAGTTCTACCTCACTTTCACTTTCAGGCTAAAATTCTTTAGCCACACAGGCATAAAACCTTGAAGAAGTAATCCCGCTGGAGTTTCAGCTCTCTGTCCCTTTTGGTTTCTGAGGCTGTATGCCGTGCCCCAGCAGGCACCCTGCCCTCAGAAATCCCCTACACCAAGGCTGGAAGCTGACTAGGGATCAGTGCAGTCTCAGTGGTACTGGTCTTAGGGCTTGGTTGGATCCTTATTCCCTGTTCATTCCTAGTGTGTGTGGGTGCAGTGGGGAGGTGGGAAGGGGGCTGTCTCTGAACCATTTTAGCCCAATCACATGTCTTTGATGAGAGTTATTTCTAACAGGCATCATGCAAATTAACAAGTCACTAGTTTCAGCAATAGAAAACATTAGTTGTTGATTGAGATACTGGTCCCAGAAGGACTTCTAGCTGCCTCTGAAGCTGGCAGTCTCTGATGTGACCCTGGCTGAACCCTCTCAGACTACCCTTCCTAGTAGTGTGACCACCTGGCAGACGTATCATATCATCCTGATTATTCTAAAGCAGGGGTCCCCAGCCTCCAGGCCACTAGAGCTTCATCTGTATTTATAGCTGCTCCCCATCACTTGCATCATGGCCTGAGCGCCTCCTTCTATGAGATCAGCAGCGGCATCAACCTCTCCTAAGTGAATACTCTTGGTTATCCCCCGGTGATAGCCCCCACCAGCTTCTTCCTCTGGCTTCCTTCTTCTGGTTTTAAATTAAAAATGCTAACTGCCTCTAACTCTTTGGGAGACTGATTCTTCTGGACTGAATCTAGAATAATTCAATTCTTTGTTCTCTATAAGACTCCTACTTATTTAAACAACTGTCACATGATGTTGGCTTAATTTAACCTTATATTTATTTAAAACACTTGTCATATGATGTTTGTTTAACTTAATGTTAAATTCCAAAGCCACTAGGGATAGGAAGTTCCTTGAAGGGCAAGGACACCCTCTCTCTCTCTCTCTCTCTTTTTTTATATTTCCAATGTGCAGGATAATGCCTGATACATGGACAGCAAAAAGAGTTGCTGGATAAAAGAAATATGACTAATATTACCATATCTATGGCACAGAGTTAAAGCTTATCCTGGTGGTAGTTCATAGGATGGAAGATTATTACTTATATAATAGATAACATTTTTACAACCCTTAAACTAAGCTCAATTCTAAGTACTTTATACATATTCACTCATTTAATCTTTATAAAAATCCCATGCAATAGATACTATCAACATCATTCCCATTTTATAGGTGAGGAAACTGAGGTGCTGAAGTGTTAAATAATTTGCCCAAGATCACACAGCCAGGAAATGAGAGAATGAGGACTGGAACTCAGACCACCTGACTTCAAAGCATGTGTCCTTTTTCTTATATGTAGCAAGTAGGAAGAAAATTAAATTCTTACTGCTGCCTCACATCCTACACAAAAATAACATATGTCGTGGTTTCAAATGATCTTCTGCCAGCCAAATAGTTAAGAGGTAACAACTAATCAATCTGGGAACTATCAGGAAATTGGGACCACCATTCAAGCAACTATAGCCATGGGAATCAGAGACAGAAATTTGACTTTGGTATCCATTGCCTGGAAATGCATTTATAAGTGCATGAATGTGTGTGTGGGTGGGAGGGATTGCCTGGGAAGAAAGAGAAGGTTAAAAAACAGAGGAAGAGGAATCTTGTAGAAGAGGAACCCTCTTTCTACTTTTGTTCTTGGGGCAACCCTGGTCACATAAGTGCACCCATAGTGCCTTGCATCAGAGAGTGGTCATAACTGAGGCCTGTGGTCACCTGATTACTGCCAGCAGGGATGACACCCAGTCCCATTACTTCAGGGAAATAGATGGGGGAAAGTGGAAACAGTGGCAGATTTTATTTTCTTGGGCTCCAAAATCTCTGCAGACTGTTACTGCGCCCACAAAATTAAATGACACTTGTTCCTTGGAAGAAAAGCTATGACAAACCTAGGCAGTATGTTAAAAAGCAGAGACATCACTTTGCCAACAAGTGTCTACAGAGTCAAAGCTGTGGTTTTTCCCGTAGTCATGTACAGATGTGAGAGTTGGACCATAAAGAAGGCTGAGTGCCAAAGGATTGATGCTTTTGAACTGTGGTGCTGGAGAAGACTCTTGAGTCCCTTGGACTGCAAGGAGATAAAACCAGTCAATACTAAAGGAAATTAACCCTGAATATTCATTGGAAGGGCTGATGCTGAAACTGAAGCTTGAATACTTTGGCCTCCTGATGCAAAGAACTGACCCACTGGAAAATACCCTGATGCTGGGAAAGAAGCAAGAGGAGAAGGGGGTGACAGAGGATGAGATGGTTGGATGGCATCACCAACTTGATGGACATGAGTTTGAGCAAACTCCAGGAGATGGTGAAGGACAGGGAAGCCTGGTGTGTGTGCTGCAGTCCATGGGGTCGCAGAGAGTCTGAAATGACTGAGCGACCGACCAACAGCAACAAGGGATGGAGACTCTGACTGCTAGAACTTCCAGTTTTTAATGAGAACAGAAAACGTGCATTTTATGTGAGATGTCCTCACTTTTAAAACTATATACTTCACCCTGCTGGAGACAAAGTCAGAAAACGCAGATCTTAGACCACAGGATGTCCCAGGATTCAGAATCGTTAAGATTTACTGAGGATCCAGAAGGAAATGCAAATATCTGCATCTAAGCTACTGCAACAAGCCACAGGTTTTTCTGGCCTTTCCCCAGGAACTGCCTTGATTTGCAGATGAATTCCCACTCATACTTTCCAATTGTCATACGTGATGTACCACTTCACAGTTTTTTGCCACATTTGCATACTACTCATATCATGATTCATTTAATACTTTCCTCTTTACTGGCTCTATATTAATCCACTTTTTAAAACCAAAGCTGCCATTGCCTATAATAAAATCAAGGATTGGATGTGCTAGATACAGTATTTCCTAAGTATGTTAATAATAAACAGACAACTAGTAGAATTAATGTTGCTTACTCTGCCTACCACTTAAAATCATTCTCTGGTGATACACTTTTCATTATTAGGTAGCACTAACATTCTGAAACAGACGATTTCAGACAAGGCTAAGATGAACTGTCAGGAAAGCAGAAAGAGACATAATTGCACCGGACTGGAAGGGGAGGAAGAGGAACCAGAGTGGAGAGCAGAAATTCTCTTTCATTCAGTAAAAAATGTGGGAGCTAGATATTTCCCTGTAATAAGATCTGCTGTGGTTTTATTAAAGAACTCCCCGCCCCTTCCACGGGTTTAGGGAAAAAAAAAAATCTCTGCTCTGCCTATCTCCCATATTTCATTTGCCTGTTATCTCCCTCCTACTAAAAACAATTTGCATGAAAACAATCAGACTCTTTGTTCACAGGAGTCCTTGGGCTCCTGCTGTTTTCTTGCTCACTTGGGCTGGTGCTTTCTCTGTGGTTTAATCATAAGCCTCTACTTTTGGGGATGAAGCAGCAGGTAGTGGAGCCAGGCTTTAGGCCTGGGGGGAGGTGGTATTTTCAATTAGAATGCTTGAGGGCTGAGGCCAGGGGAAGAAGCTCCCTGGAAGTGAACCCACAGGAGAGATGAAGTAACTGTGAGCATCCAAGGAGGTGGGGGTTGGGGGGACTAGATTTTTGAAAGTGAATGGTACAAAGACTGTTCCACTCCAGAGTAATAGATGCTGACAGGAAGGCGCCCTTCTTCCCAGCATCTTGCCTTGGGCGCAAATGACAAACGGACAGTCATCAAGGTCCAGTCCTTGGCATCCTTAGTGGGTATTATCACCCAGCTTCTGGATGGAGCTCCCCTCCTGACACTGGCAGGAGAAAGCATTGTTGTTTTCCAGGAATGATGACGGCTATTGCATTCTTCCATTTTGTTTTTAAAAAAACTTAAAAAAAACTGTAATAGCAATTCTTCGGGATAGAGACCATGCTTGCGTTCTGCCCATCACTGAATTGCTAGTGATGTCCAGCATGTAATGAATGTTTAATATTAGTTCAATTCAATTAACCAGTTTAAACAATTTATTAATTAGTTAACACATTTGGGGGGAGAAGGTGAAATAGTTCAAAAATAGAAATAAAAACTACTAATAATTCCACCCACAGAGATAGCCTGTTAATATTTTGATAAATTTGCTTTTAGTCTTTTGGCATGTATCTTTTTTCCCCACATAAAATTGAGATCATGCTTTAGGATGAATTTTATATGCTGCTTTTAAATTCATGTTATATATATCATGAGAAATTTCCAAGATCATTTCATTCTTCAAAAAACACCCCCTTTTAATGACAGGATGACATTCTAAAGCATGAGTGTAACGGTTTATTGAACACCCCCCTTGTCAGATATTCAGGATGCGTTCCGGTTCTCCCTTGGGACTCAGTACAATCAGTGGTCATTGCATTCATGGTGCTCCTTCTAGGTAGCTGGCACTGAACCTGACCCCTGGACACAGAGGAGGAGGAACACTCCAAGTTCACACTCACAGATAAGAGGCAGTAGTGGAGGAAGCAGGGAGGTAGGACTAGTCAGGAAAGGGGAAGAGAGTCAGAACTCAGCAGTTCTCAGATGCCGAGGGAGGGAAAGGGTCAGGAAGGAGAGAGAAGACAAGTGTTGGAGGGACGGAGAAGCCCCAGCACCTCTTTGCAAACTGTGCTCAGCCCCCTGCATCTCCCCCTAGTTCCCACCCCCACATCGCCCCGCAGCAGGCAATTTGCAGTGCCCCCCACTCCCCAGCATGGACTCTGTCCACTGCCTTCCTGCCCCAGTCCCTGTCTCACATCCTTTCCTGCTGCCTCCCCTGACTCTACTACCTCCCTCAATTATACACTCTCACAACCGATGCTCTTCTTTGTCCATTTTCTACCCATTTCTGTTATCTCCCATCACTGCAAGCCTTCTCCACTGGAAGCCTCAGAAGTAATAAACATATACTGAATAAATGAGTGGATGTGGCTGAAAGCCAGTTCTCTTTTTTGTGAAGCTATGACAGATGTGAGCACGTAGAGACATGGACAAAAACACATGGGGAGAGGTTCTCTTGCAGCCGCACCTGTGCCCAAGGAGAAGCCTTTTCTTGGTAGGCTCCTGAGTACACAGCAAGGCAGCCTTGGCCCCCATGGGATGGGGCCAGGGATCAAACCTGTGAACTTGGCATCAGTAGCTCCCCGAGCTACTCATCTGACACAGAGCAACAAGGAAAAGGAAGGAAGGTGGTGGGCACAACCCCCGCCCCCCTGCCCCCAGTTTTCTTACTGTCAAGGGAGAGGGTGTCTTTGGAAGGGGAGACCCTGCATATCAAGCAGCCAGAAGGTAGCCAGGAGGAGAGGGAGGAGGTCTGTGAGTGCCACAGACGAAATGATGGAGAATTCAGGGACCTGTCTGGTGGCAACACATTCAGCCATGGAAGAATCCATTGCTGATAGCTCCTTCTTATACATTATTCATGAAAACAGGAAGACAGAGCCGATAATATCAGAATGATGCTGCTGTCCAGCAAATCCAATGACTGTAGCTTGAAGGCATTTTAACTAGCATGGGAAAAAAAAGATTTTTGCCAATTCAAGGTCTGGGAAGCTTAGAAAGCTCACTCCAACTTGAAGAGCTGGTGTGAGTTTTGTATTTGGAAAAAGGCGTGGCCATCCACCAGCAGTATCTGTTTCTTTGTGGTTGCTGGGTGGCCCCCCCCCCACCATTTCTTCGATTCTAATGGAGAAATTAATGCTGCTCTAGTTAAATAGCCCTAGGTTTTCAAATCAGTTTCTATTTTCATATCTGTCAGTCAAAAGGCAGGGACAAGCACTTGGACTTTGTGGAGGGCTTTGCCGGATTTCAACATAAATTATTAGCTTCTAATCTTTCCCAGACTCAGGGACGAGGGCTTTTTAAACAGTGAGAGTATTCTGCTGTTGCTGAAATCTGATTTCTCCTCCCCAGTTTTTGATTCATTACAACTGCAAGATTCATTCCATCCTAAACTCCCCCTCCGACTTGCTGTCAAATAAGCCAGGAGGTTGGTTTGTTGAAGGAGGAAAGAGAAAATTGGGAGGGCAGGTCATTTTGGTGTTTCGAGGGGGTAGAGGTGGGGAGACAGAGAAGGTAGCTCACTGCAAGTCTTTTTTAATTTATTTTTACTCTTGATTTGCCTGTTATTTTCTATCCTTTGTGTAGAACATTCTGGCTTCTTGAATATCAGTTGATACATTTAATCACACTCATTCGTATGAACTGTCCTGGGTGCTTGGAAACTGAAGCATGAACCAAGCGTGGTGCCTGCCTCCGTGCAGCTTATCGTCTCTGCAGGCAGGTGGACGTGTGATGGAACTGCTGCACAGAACAGTGTTTCTCCAGGTATGCCGGGAGAGGAAAGGATTGTGGAGGGTCTTCAGATAATCAGGTTTCATTTCAATAATTATTTTCTTGTGTATTATAGAAATATAATTAGCTCTTCCAACCTGTAATTTCACAGACACCTGCTCAGGAGGCTGGTGGATTTAAAGAAAATATTAATAATAGACCAAGCGGTATAAGGATACAGCAAAATCACAAAGTTGGATGATAATAATAATAATAACATCGAATACTTAAAAGTGCTTAGGATGGGCCAGGTACTTATAGTAAGTGTTTCACAATTTTTTTTTTTATAATCTCCTCTCATGATTCCTGGAGAAACATTGCAGGAGTTTGAATGAATGAAATGGATGGATATTCAAGAAGACAGACATTCCAGCAGAAGGACAGAAAATAACAGGTTTACTCTCTCACTGGCTGCTCTTGTTCTGCTCCCTACAAGGGATGAGACAGCCTAGGACCCTTCCTGGGACTGTGTGGATGTCAGTGCGCAGACTCACTCTCCCCACAGCCAGGTCCCAGGACTGGATGGGTAGGTGGCTGGGGTGGGGTGGGGGGAGTGGAAGCAGGAAGTCCAGTTTCAGCCTGGGTACTATCTTATTTAGCAATCCAGCTGTATTGATACTAAGCTGGTTCTGTCAATACATATCAATCTCCATCTGGTTCCTGGTCTGGTTTGGTTAAGAATCTGGAAGGGAGGAGGCAGGTAATTAATTCATAGTAACAACTATTTACCTTCATCACAAACTCATGTTTCTCATTTGAATAGGGAAACAGGCTCAGAGAACTCAGAGAACTTGCTAGAGGTCACAGCTAGTGAATGGCAAAAGCAAGGATTCATATAGATGTCCTCCTCTTACATCTTTGAAAAAAAGTCTTATTTCAGGTAGCTAAGCTAGTCTTCAAAAACCTGTTACAGGCTAGTATAATTGCTGGAAATCACAATGTTTAAAGAAATATTCTGTCTGCAATTTTTGATGTGCACCTCAAGTCTTATAAAATGAAATAATCATATGAATGACTAAATGACAATTATGACAGAGGGATAGCTGCCTATTTGGATAGACTTAAACATTTCACTGCACTGAGTATTAACACTGGCCAATTTTTCCCCCTTCATTCTTCTCTGAATTCCAATGAATTTTTCATCAGCTTATTAATTAGCACAAATCTTGGATTGTGCTTTGTAATTAAGGTCTATGTGTTCCTCCAGATCTTATATTTGGGTTAAATGTTCATTTTTCACAGAGAAAAATTAGCAATTTGACGATTGCCTTCCTTCCTGGTAATAGACTATACATGCTGCCTGTCAAAAAAAGATTGAGTGCCTGAGTTTCTAAGATAGGGAATGACAGATTATTCAGCATGAAATTGCAAACTCATTTGCCCAATATCATAATCAATTGCTGACAGCAGGTTTTTGCCCCACTCCCCTGAAGCCCATTTATGAAATGCATTTGGTAGTCCAGTCACTGAACCTTACCTAGAATGCCAGCCAGGACTTGCCATTGGTCTTTTAAGTTTTCTTTAGTCCATGTCTTGGTTTGTGTTGTAAGAATTTCAGAGTCACCTGTGATGTTATCTAGTCTGGGCACATTTTCCCGTGGTATTATTACTATCCACAGTAATAGTAGTTCTCACCACACGCTCTTGGGAGACAATTCTCTGTGGATCTCTTGTATTTCCACGTATTTCCTGAGTGGAGGCACTGACTCCCTTTGTTCTGACTTATCTTTTCAAAGCTGATTGTTAGTGAGCAGTGGTTGCTGCCTGTCATAAAATATCTGGGTTCCCTAAGCTCAGGGTTCCCCTCCTCTAATGCAGCCCATTGTATGTACAGTTACCATCTTTGCAGTCCTCTGTGGGAATCAAACCCAGGGAATGACTGCTGCTCTGTCTATTGCTATTACTGTGAGTAATAAAGTCCATTATTCGCCTCTGACCAGGAGTCTTGTGTTACCGGCCAGCATTCATGAAAGAGTAGCAGACTCCTTTGTTAGCTTACGGATAGTGTAAACCCTTACATCTTTCCCAGCTCTTGGCACATACCAGTAGCCATTTAAAAAAATACACAAATATTTATATGTAACATCTATTTGTTAACATCCTTATGAGGGAGGTATTACAGTTACCCTCATTTTACAGACGAGGAAGCTGAGGCATGGAGACATTACTGAGGTAGGCAGAGGATGAAGGGTGTGGACCCGGAAGTGCGATTCTGGTATCCGATCTCTGCCTCCTTCCTCTCCTCTCTTGAGTGGGGACCCCAGAGCTGGCCTCAGCCACTGAATTTCACTCTGAAAATGCTGCTTGGTACATGCCCAAGGACAGATTGACCAGATGTGGGTGTTCATGCTGCTCCTTCTGAAAAGTTCCAGGAAGTTCTGTGTATTCACTGCATAAGCATCTATGAAACACCAGTGTGTGCCATTTCTGCTTTCCAGAAGAGAAAAGAAAGCTCTCTGGCTGCTGTCTGTGGTGGCCTGCGTGCTGATGGTGGGGATGCGTCCAGAATGGGGATGGGGGTGAGACTCCTGGCTCTCTCTTGTAGTTTCCACCAGACAATGTCTTTAGGATGTCCTGCCCCAAAACCATAGCCCTCCCCTGCCCTGGTCCACTCTTCCCAGGGCGGCTTCTGCTTTCCAATAATATAGTCAATTAAGGTGTCGCAAAGAGTCAGACATGACAGAGCAACTAACACTTTCATTATTAACAATAGTAAAACTATTAGTAGTAGTCACAGTAAAAACAAATAAACAAACAAAAAACCCCACGATGATAATACTGTCATGCAACAAATCCATGCTGCGTGCTTACTCTACAGCTGGTGCCAAGATGGGCATTTGGGATATACACCGAGCTAAACTAAATCCTTGCCCTCCGGGAGCTGGCTTAGCTGAGGAGACAGACGGTAAGCTGACAGATGAGTATAAAATAATACCAGGTGTGGATAAGTTTGAGGAAGAGCAAAGTAGAGTGAGGGCCCAGAGAGGGATGGCAGGGGGGCTGTTTAGAGAGGGGGTGGGCTCTCTGAAGAGGTGACATTTGAGCCAGGACCTTAGCGAAAGGGTCATTCCTTCCTGCTGAGTGCCAAGCAGATGCTGTGGGCTCTGGGGACACTGGAGTGAACAGAAGATGAGTGCCCTACTCTGGAGAGACAGATGAACAAAGCCTGGAGCAGAGTGATGGTGGAGAGGCAGGGCGAGGGGCACGGCAAGGTGCAGCACGCTGGTACAGGGGAGATCAAGGAAGGTCTCACCGAGAAGGTGGCATCTCAGCAAAGTCCTAGAGGGAAGGGAAAGAGGCAGGGGGGTGATGGGGGACAAGAATGTTTCAGGGAGAAGGGACAGCAGGGGCAAAGGCTCTGACGGGCTTGGTGACAGTACCTGACCTGTGTGGCTGGAGCAGAGAGAGCTGAGGCAAGAGCAGATCAGAGTTAAGGACACCGGCTTTCACTCCCTGTGGGATGGGAAGCGGAGAGGGTGCTGAACAGAGGCAGCAGTTCTCTGACTCATAAGAGGGTAACAGGTACGATCCTCAGGACGGCTACCATGTATTACCGCTGCTATAGTCACCGGGGCTTCCGCACTGGCTCAGCGGTAAAGAATCCGCCTGCCCATGCAGGAGCCCGGGGTTTGAGCCCTGGGTCAGGACGATCCCCTGGAGAAGGAAATGGCAACCCACTCCAGCATTCTTGCCTGCAGAATCCCATGGACAGAGGAGCCTGGTGGGCTACAGTCCATGGGGTCTCACAGAGTTGGACGCAACTTAGGGACTAAACCACCATCACCGGGCCGGTCATGTGGGGGCCGAGGGGGAACCCTTGCAGCCAGGCTCCAGGGAAGCGCTACTGTGTGCCCACAGCACAGATGAGCTCATGGAGGCAAAGGAGAATCACAGTACTTTCCCCAAAGTCGCACAATCACTCCCCACAGGACTCTTGCGATCTCAGCCCAGCTAGGCCCTCCGCACGGCCCAGCGAGCCTTGCACCAGTGAGTTCTCATCTTTTCTATGTCTTGTTCTCTAGAGTCAAGTGCATCTCCACCTCGTTCTTCCTTCTGCCTTGGGGTTCCCCAACTGAGAAACATATCTGCACTCCTGACCTCAGCATCTAGGCAGCCTTCTTTCTTTGAGAGCCTCACCTGCCCGCTTGTCTGCATAGCCCGGGGCTGGCGGGGGCAGGCCCAGTTGCCCCACGTCTGTGGGCTGTGTGTTGGGTTCACAGCACCGACCACTTTCATTCATGGCCTCCTTTCTGCAGAGCAGTCCCCACCCCGGTGCCTCCTCCCTTGCCTCCCGCTGAACCTCCTCTCTCATCCTGCCCGGGAGCTACTAGTAGCTGGGACTCAGGGACGCAAGCACACTTTCTCCATCGGGATTGCTCCCAGGTGGGGACACTGGGGATGGCCACCTTCTCAGACTCCTCCCCACACAGCACCTGGTTGGGCTTTCTGATGGCCATCTGTCAGGATCCTACACCCAGCCCTCCACACAGGTACATTGTAATGTCTATTCTTGACCATCTTCTCCTTCTGCGGGCATCAGCCCATGGTTCTTGTACTCAAGAACATCCCAATGGTATTTCCAGTCCCATCTTATCTCCTACATTTTAGACTCTCCAACTGCCTACCTGTCCACCCAGAAGTCCCACGGATGCCTGGGCGCTCCTGACACCGCCTGAGCCAATGTAACCACCTCCACTACCTCCTTACAGTGCTCACAGCCCAGCCTCTGTCCACCCTTTTTCTCACTCTCCCTTCCCCTAGATTCTTCCACTACAAAGTCGGCCGCCCCTCCTCCTTCTTACCACCAATGCCCTGGCTGCTTCCTTCAGTCATTCATCCTCCCCTCAACCATTACAGTGATCTGGGTACAAGTCTTATCTCTTGTTCAGTGATTCTCAGAAGGATCATCTGGAATGCTTCTTGAAAGTGCAGATTCTCAGGCCCCAACCCCAGAGACACTGGTTGAGTCTGGACTCACGGTAGGATTCTGGAATCTGCATTTTTAATAAGCTCCCCAGGGACTGAAGTAAGGGTGTCCCCAATGACTCTGTAAGAAATGACCTCACTAAGCCTCTCCTTATCCTCATCCATCATCCACATGATTAACCACTACAACTGACACTACCCAATATTTCTGAAACACTCACCACATCTGAAGACTGTGCTGACTCCTCCATGTGCATTTGCCCCACGAAACAACTTTTTATTTTAACCTTTGAGAAGACTGAGGCACAGAGCAGAGAACTAAGTTAACTATCCCAACGGCACAGTCTCTCTGACACAAAACTGAGTTCTCAGTATCATATTTTATAACCCCCTTTACTCCCCATGGTCTGTCTGCACTGAATGACTTCAGTTCTCCAAACACCTTGCTGCTCTACACCTCTGAGCCTTTGTCCAGGCAGTCTCTCTTTCAAAAGACCACCTGTATTCATTTTCTATGGCTGTATAACAAATTACCACAAAGTTAGCTTTGACAACCAGCTTGACAAAGCATGGCTGGTTCTCTGTTTCAGTCAGTTCAGTTCAGTCGCTCAGTCATGTCTGACTCTGCAACCCCATGAACCACAAGCATGCCAGGCCTCCCTGTCCATCACCAACTCCCGCAGTTTACCCAAACTCATGTACATTGAGTCAGTGATGCCATCCAACCATCTCATCCTCTGTCATCCCCTTCTCCTCCTGCCTTCAATCTTTCCCAGCATCAGGGTCTTTTCCAATGAGTCAGCTCTTCACATCAAGTGGCCAAAGTATTGGAGTTTCAGCTTCAACATCAGTCCTTCCAATGAATATTCAGGACTGATTTCCTTTAGGATGGACTGGTTGGATCTCCTGGCAGTCCAAGGAGCTCTCAAGAGTCTTCTCCAACACCACAGTTCAAAGGCATCCATTCCTCGTGCTCAGCTTTTTTTATGGTCCAGCGCACACCTGTCCATGACTACTGGAGAAACCATAGCTTTGACTAGATTCTCTGTTCAGGTTCCCTCAAAGCTAGAGTCAGAGTGTTAGCTGGTGCTCTGTTCTCACATTGAGTTCAGGGTTCTCTTCCAAGCTCACTGGCTGTTGGCAGAATTTAATTTCTCCTCTTTCTTTGCTGGCAGTCAGCTGGGGGTTATTCTCGGCATCTAAGGGCTGCCCAGTTTCCTTGCCACTGCCCGCCTTCATCTTGACAGCTAGCAGAGGAGAATCTTGCCCTTAATAAATCCTTTTCATGCTTCTAATCTTTTCCCAGGAAAAAGCCTAATTATGTTCAAGGCTCACCTGCTTAGGTCAGGCCCACTAAGATAATTTCTAGATTTTAAGGTCAGCTGATTTGGAACCTTAATTGCATATGCAAAATCTCTTACCACTGCACCTAAATTAGTATTTCCTGAGTAACTGGGGGAATGTGTGGGGGGGGGGGGTGAAGAGGAGGACCTGAGGACTTTGGGGGCCATCTTAGAATTCTGCCTACCATGCCATCTAATCTTCAAAATTTAGCTCAAGGATTTCTGCCTTCCTCAGTGCCTCCAGGAAGAGTTAGATCCATCTCCAATACTCTCCCGCCCTCCCCACCCCGCCCCCAGCATCCAACACACTCTTTTAACATTTGTCTGCTGTTTTTTCCTCTCTGTTGCCTCCTGTCTGGGCTGTGAGCTCCTTGAGGGGAAGAACTAAGACCTGGTCATGTCTGAATCCTCAGCATCTACAGCAGCTTCCAGCTCAATACTTACTTGCTGCCTGAGAGTGAGCAATGATGCGCCCAAGCCAGCTCCACACATAGGAAGAGCGTGTTAACTAGAGTCGCCTACGTTGCAGGCAATGTGCTGTTGATGCAGGCCAGACAGGGCTTCCCTGAAAGTCCCAGGAAACCTCAGTGGCACCCGGGGCTCCCAAGGCTTTTAGCGACCAGTGGCCAAGTGCCGCCTCTGAGCCCCCAGGGAGCACAGCCCCGCTGTGTTGGTGAGGCGTGTGTGCCACTAGGTGTCACTCCCGATTCAGTAAAGAGAGCCCTGGATCTCAGAAAGCAGTTTAGGCTTTTCTATGAAGGGAGCCGGTTAGACGGCCCTCACCCATTATTTCCCTCTGGTTTATCCTCCAAAGCACCCCATTTTCCTCAGCTCCCTCCACTGACACAGTCTGAGTCTAAAAAAAGACCACAGAATCAGAAGCTTGGAAGGTTAGGGTCACCTGTCCATCTAATTCAAGTCTCCAGATTTTGCATTTGAGCAACCAGAGTGGAAGGCCGGGAGCAGAGCTTCAGCGGCCATGTGGGTCGAGCTCCCCTTCCTCGCTTTGGGTAGCTTCCAGGAGGGCACAGGTAGGTCCAGGCTCCTGGCTTAAAGGGTGTCTACTGGCTGGTTCCGGGGCCTCCACTGCGGGGTGTCCCCAAGAACCAGTTCCAAGCTTAGGCCGCTCTGGGGCTCTTTACTTGCACCTGTGCTCAAGAACCCAGAAAGGGGAAGATGATGTGGTCACAACAGGGTCCTGTGAATCCTATAAAACCTGCCACTTCTGGTCATCTCAAGCAATCTCTTTTTTCTTTGGACTTCAAAGATAAGAAGTGGGGAGACAGGGAGCACTCCAGTTTCCTGGGATCTGAGCCATCAGAATGTGCAATTAAACACAGTCATTCCCCCTTGAGTCGGAAAAAGTTCAGGGCTCTAAGGGCGGGGATTGGAAAATGCTTGTGAAGAGCACTTCCTGGGTGACAGTTTGAGTCGTTTTTTCTTCTCCTCTACTTTTCCCTCTGAAAGAAGTTAGTATTTACTCCCGAGGTTCGGGACAGACTGAGTCGAGACGAGCGTGCGGACGCATTTTCCCTCACCCCCGGCAGAGGGCGCGCTCCCCTCGCGTCCGCTCCCCGCCGGGCAAACACTCCCGCCCGCCTGCCCCTCGCCCTGCTTGGTCTAGGTTTAGACTCCCAACCCCAGGTGCCTGCAGCCCTGTCCTAAGGATAACTGCAAAGTCACTTCTGTCAGACCTTGGGCATAGCCTTTGAATATCTTGTTTCCTTTGCTCCAGCAGACCCACTATTCATTTTTCTTGTGAATACTAAGTGAATATTAAAATTCATTTGCACTTCTTCAAGCATTGGGTAATAGAGAGAGCTTACCTGGCTGGTTGAAAGTGGAGCTAAGGAAGCTGGCTTAGGGTCCAGACTCCAGCAAAGGTCTCATTGTTCATCCACACAGTGAACAATCTTATCTATTAATGCAATACTTTTCCTTTAAAACTTTGCAAAGGGGTTTTCCCACATAGAGCTGGATGGATTCTATTTGTTAAGCTCTTTCCTCTTTGAATGAAAAGGTGGACTGATTCATTTATTTTTCAACCAGTATTTTATTGAAAGCCTTCTGTGCTCCAGGTACTGGGGCGAAGAAGGCAGGCTTGGTTCCTGATTTCGGTGGAACTCATGCTCGAGTTAGAGAGACATACTGAACAAGTAATTATAGGAGACATTACTTTGCTATAGATGAGATATGCTACAAAGGAGAAGCAGAGGCTGCTGGCAGAGGGTGCCAGCTGAAGTCTTCACCTGAATCTTAGGCATAGCTTTCCTCTTTATTCACCCTAATGCTGTCTTCCCTGCTCAAGTGCTGCCAATTGACAGACATCCTGTCCCCATCCCTCAAACAGATGAGTCAGTGGCTTCAAGGCTGCACATCCCCATGTGAAGTAATAGAGTCATTCTTGCTGGACTCTCCTCTTTACTCCTTCACACTCCTGGGCTGGGTGCCATGAGGCAAGGCATCGGCTATTTTGCATGATGAAATTTACATTACCGTTTTCTCTCGAGGCCTGATGACTAACAGGGTCTGAAAACAACAATTCTAGGTACTACCTCCTCCTCCTGCTCCTCAGTGTTTATTAAGCACTTACAAGGAATAGGGCTGCATGTCCAGCCAAGGACACAAAAAAGCACTGGAGACAAAAGGAATATGCTAATAAAGGCTGAGTAGTGGTACAGGCTAATGACTCCCAGGACTGGGGATTCTATTAACAGCTAAAAATGAGACCTTTATTAGTTAGGATCAGTTCAGCTCAGTTGCTCAGTCGTGTCCGACTCTTTGTGACCCCATGAATCCCAGCACTCCAGGCCTCCCTGTCTATCACCAACTCCCAGAGTCCACCCAAACCCATGTCCATGGAGTCGGTGATGCCATCCAGCCATCTCATCCTCTGTCGTCCCCTTCTCCTCCTGCCCCTAAACTTCCCAGAATTAGGGTCTTTTCCAATGAGTCAACTCTTCGCATGAGGTGGCCAAAGTATTGGAGTTTCAGCTTCAACATCAGTCCTTCCAATGAACACCCAGGACTGATCTCCCTTAGGATGGACTGGTTGGATCTTCTTGCAGTCCAAGGGACTCTGAAGAGTCTTCTCCAACACCACAGTTCAAAAGCATCAGTTCTTTGGCACTCAGCTTTCTTCACCATCCAACTTTCACATCCATACATGACTCCTGGAAAAACCATAGCCTTGACTAGATGAACCTTTGTGGCAAAGTAATGTCTCTGCTTTTCAACATGCTATCTAGGTGGGTCATAGCTTTCCTTCCAAGGAGTAAGCATCTTTTAATTTCATGGCTGCAGTCACCATCTGCAGTGATTTTGGAGCCCCCCAAAAGTAAAGTCTGACACTGTTTCTACTGTTTCTCTATTTCCCATGAAGTGATGGGACCAGATGCCATGATCTTAGTTTTCTGAAAGTTGAGCTTTAAGCCAATTTTTTCACTCTCCTCTTTCACTTTCATCAAGAGGCTTTTTAGTTCCTCTTCACTTTCTGCCATAAGGGTGGTGTCATCTGCATATCTTGATTCCAGCTTGTGCTTCTTCCAGCCCAGCATTTCTCATGATGTACTCTGCATATAAGTTAAATAAGCAGGGCGACAATATACAGCCTTGACGCACTCCTTTTCCTATTTGGAACCAGTCTGTTGTTTCATGTCCAGTTCTAACTGTTGCTTCCTGACCTGCATACAGGTTTCTCAAGAGACAGGTCAGATGGTCTGGTATTCCAATCTCTTTCAGAATTTTCCACAGTTAATTGTGATCCACACAGTCAAAGGCTTTGGCATAGT
>ML663565.1:15306720-15339710 GCA_007570785.1 Antilocapra americana
ACCTTTGTGGCAAAGTAATGTCTCTGCTTTTCAACATGCTATCTAGGTGGGTCATAGCTTTCCTTCCAAGGAGTAAGCATCTTTTAATTTCATGGCTGCAGTCACCATCTGCAGTGATTTTGGAGCCCCCCAAAAGTAAAGTCTGACACTGTTTCTACTGTTTCTCTCTCTATTTCCCATGAAGTGATGGGACCAGATGCCATGATCTTAGTTTTCTGAAAGTTGAGCTTTAAGCCAATTTTTTCACTCTCCTCTTTCACTTTCATCAAGAGGCTTTTTAGTTCCTCTTCTCTTTCTGCCATAAGGGTGGTGTCATCTGCATATCTTGATTCCAGCTTGTGCTTCTTCCAGCCCAGCGTTTCTCATGATGTACTCTGCATATAAGTTAAATAAGCAGGGCGACAATATACAGCCTTGACATACTCCTTTTCCTATTTGGAACCAGTCTGTTGTTTCATGTCCAGTTCTAACTGTTGCTTCCTGACCTGCATACAGGTTTCTCAAGAGACAGGTCAGATGGTCTGGTATTCCAATCTCTTTCAGAATTTTCCACAGTTAATTGTGATCCACACAGTCAAAGGCTTTGGCATAGTTAGTAAAGCAGAAGTAGATGTTTTCCTGAAACTCTCCTGCTGTTTTGATGATCCAGCGGATGTTGGCAATTTGATCTCTGGTTCCTCTGCCTTTTCTAAATCCATCTTGAACATCTGGAAGTTCACCGGTCACGTATTGCTGAAGCCTGGCTTGGAGAATTTTGAGCATTACTTTACTAGCGTGTGAGATGAGTGCAATTGTGTGGTAGTCTGAGCATTCTTTGGCATTGCCTTTTTTGGGATTGGAATGAAAACTGACCTTTTCCAGTCCTGTGGCCACTGCTGAGTTTTCCAAATTTGCTGGCATATTGAGTGCAGCACTTTACAGCATCATCTTTCAGGATTTGAAATAGCTCAACTGGAATTCCATCACTTCCACTAGCTTTGTTCATTGTGATGTTTTCTAAGGCCCACTTGACTTCACATTCCAGGATGTCTGGCTCTAGGTGAGTGATCACACCATCGTGATTATCTGGGTTGTGAAGATCTTTTTTGTACAGTTCTTCTGTGTATTCTTGCCACCCCTTCTTAATATGTTCTGCTTCTGTTAGGTTCATACCATTTCTGTCCTTTATCGAGCCCAGTTGTGGATGTGACTGGTGACAGAAGCAAGGTCCAATGCTGTAAAGAGCAATATTGCTTAGGAACCTGGAATGTTAGATCCATGTTCAAGGCAAATTGGAAGTGGTCAAACAGGAGATGGCACGAGTGAACGTTGACATTTTAGGTGTTAGCGAACTGAGATGGACTGGAATGGGTGAATTTACTTCAGATGACCATTATATCGACTACTGTGGGCAGGAATTCCTTAGAAGAAATGGAGTAGCCATCATGGTCAACAAGAGTCCAAAATGCAGTACTTGGATGCAGTCTCAAAAACAACAGAATGATCACTGTTTGTTTCCGAGGCAAACCATTCAATATCACAGTAATCCAAGCCTATGCCCCAACCAGTAATGCTGAAGAAGCTGAAGTTGAACGGTTCTGTGAAGACCTACAAGATCTTTTAGAACTAAAACCCCAAAAAGATGTCCTTTTCATTATAGGGGATTGGAATGCTGAAGTAGGAAGTCAGGAAACACCTGGAGTAACAGGCAAATTTGGCCTTGGAGTACAGAATGAAGCAGGGCAAAGGCTAAGAGAGTTTTGCCAGGAGAATGCACTGGTCATAGCAAACACCCTCTTCCAACAACACAAGAGAAGACTCTACACATGGACATCACCAGATGGTCAACATTGAAATCAGATTGATTATAGTCTTTGCAGCCAAAGATGGAAAAGCTCTATACAGTCAGCAAAAACAAGACCGGGAGCTGACTGTGGCTCAGATCATGAACTCCTTAAGGCCAAACTTAGACTTTTATTGAAGAAAGTAGGGAAAACCAACAAACCATTCAGATACGATCTAAATCAAATCCCTTATGATTATACAGTGGAAGTGAGAAATAGATTTAAGGGACTAAATCTGACAGACAGAGTGCCTGATCACTATGGATGGAGGTTCGTGACATTGTACAGGAGACAGGGATTAAGACAATTCCCATGGAAAAGAAATGCAAAAAAGCAAAATGGTTGTCTGAGGAGGCCTTACACATAGCTGTGAAAAGAAGAGAAGTAAAAAGCAAAGGAGAAAAGGAAAGATATACCTATTTGAATGCAGAGTTCCAAAGAATAGCAAGGAGAGATAAGAAAGCCTTCCTCAGTGATCAATGAAAAGAAATAGAGGAAAACAACAGAATGGGAAAGACTAGAGATCTCTTCAAGAAAATTAGAGGTACCAAGAGAACATTTCATGCAAAGATGGGCTCGATAAAGGACAGAAATGGTAGGGACCTAACAGAAGCAGAAGATATTAAGAAGAGGTGACAAGAATAGTTAGGATCAAGTCCAGTTAATTAGGTAAGAGGATAAAAGAAGTTCCATACAACAGTGGCTTAAACAAGAGATAAAAGGGTTTAAAAAGGTTTGTCTCTACTGTGAAAGTCTGGAGGTGGTTAATTCTGGGCTGATAGGGAAGCTCGGCTCCTAGAAGCCTTCAAGGACCAGGGGATTCCTTCTGCCTAATTTCTCTGCTTAACCTCCATTCCTAAGTTCATGGTCATCTCAAGGTGGTTGTTCCAGTTCCAGCCATCACATCCAGCAGGAGGGAGAAAAGGATAAAGGGGCAAAGGGTGGGTGATAAATAATTTATAAACAGGGTTCCCAGAATAAGACTCGTCCACCTACAAGTTATTGGGCAGATCTTAGCCACATGGCCCTTATAACTGCAAGGAAGATGGGATATGCAGGTTTTATTTGGAGGAGCCAAAACCAGATATTCTGTTACTAGCAGTCTTTGCCACTGGCCTGACTTAGGGTGTCGAATTTTAACTTTACCAGTAAGTATTATATAAAATTGAAAGTTGGTCGCTCAGTCGTGTCCGACTCTTTGCGAGCCCATGGACTGTAGCCCACCAGGCTCCTCTGTCCATGGGATTCCCCAGGCAAGAATACTGGAGTGGGTTGTCATTTGAAAATGCCCTGCTGATTCTCCTTCCTTAATATATCACAGATCCATCCTCACTGCCACAGCCCTTCGTAATTTCTCACCTTGCCTTAAAATAATAGCTTCTCTCTGTTGCCAGGGTGATCAGTCCAAGAAGCAAATGTGCTCACATTAGCCTTATGCTTAAAATGCCTTGGGGGCTCCCGACTGCCTTGAAAGAAAATGCAAGCTTCTTAAAAAGACCAAAAGCCCTGTTGTCATTTCGCCCTGGTGTTCACTCTACCCTCTCTCTCATGACTGTCCCACGTGCACCCAACAATCCAGGCCTGTTAGGCTACCAGCAGGTCCCAGAATGTCCCCTTAGCACCCTCTCAGTCAGGAATAGTTTCTCCTCCATTCTTGGCAGCTGGCTAATTCCTACTGTCCTTTACAAACTTTGCTGAGGTTAACCTTCCTCAGAATCTTCTCCAGGTCTATGTCCTACACCTCTGACATCTTTTTGCTCTCCCTGCTACCTCCATACACAAAGCCAGACCTATTCAAAGGACAGGATGCTGTTGCCTGGGCAACAGTGAATACCAGCCAATAGTTGGATCACCAGCTGAATCCTCACTGCAGTTCCTGTTGGTAGATTTCTGGTTGGCACTGCTGGCCATGCCCTTTTTCTTGAAAGACTCTCTCCCTCCTTGGTCAAGCCTTCCTCCTGGCCCTCTTACCCTTTCCCCTGTTTCTTCTTATCCCACTCACCCTGCAGTGTTGATGTTTTCTAGAAATCAGCTGTTAGTCTTCTCTTGTTATTTCACATATGTTCCCCAAGACTTTTTATTCCCTTTCAAGACTTCAGGTGCTACTCACACCTGTTTCTAAATCTGTATTTCCAGATCATTTTTCTCTTCTGAGCTTTGGATGTGATGGAATGGGGAGGAGCGATTCCCCAAAAGGAGGTGATGTAGCTTCATTCTCCCACCCCAACTCCTGCCCGCCCCAGAGAACTGCCCACCGCAGGGCAGGAATCTGCTTGCTCCTTGATGCAGAGGGCACCCCTCACCTAGAGAGCCTCTGGCCAAGGTCTGCCCTCCAGTGGAGGGGCCTCAAGCGGTTCTCCTCGGGAGCTTTCTTGGAGACAAAAACCTTCCTCCCCATTTTGACCCAAGGGGAGTGTGAAGCAACAGACTGCTCAAGACCGGGAATGAGTCAGGGCAGCGCCTGACAAAGGTACCCAGGTGTCCCCCGGGGTTGTCACCTCCACCCAGGTTCACACACAGCCCAGGTCTAGTCTTGGCCTTTGACAGAAGCCTGCCAAGTGAGGGAGAGCTGAGGCTGGGTTCTCTGTGGCCCCTTCCTGTGATGTTCCCAGAAGGGAGAAGGGAGGATGAGGAGATGCATGCACCTGCCCCTCTGCCCCGCAGCTGCAGCCAGAGCCCGCCCTTACACATGTCCTTTGGGCCATTTTTCTGTTCATCATCAACATCTGGCTTCTTGTAATTGGTCCAAATCCTTACCCAGCTGCAAGGGCTGCCTCCCTCTACTACCTGCTCCTCCCTCACCTCATTCTGCCAGAGCCTGCTGCCTGCCTTCTGCTCATGGAACACGCCTGGCTCTTCCAAGACTTTCCCATCCTGCAGTTCCCTATGCCTGAAAAGCCCTCAGTAGGGGAAAAGAACTATCACCCAGCTCCGGCAGAGACACTATCCAACATTCGGATGGCTGTTCAGGCTGTTGAGGCCTCTTCCTAACTTGGGTGTGGTCACAGGCCAGCATCTTCCAGAACAGATAAGCCATGGACGTGGGTATTTACATCAACTCTTGCCCTCCTCTCCCCAGCCCACGTGCACCTCAAACTCCAGGTGTGAGAAACTACTCTCCTGGCCGAGGGACGGGGTCCATAGCCTACCTGCCCAATTCAGATTCACTGCAAACCAGATGCCATGATTTGGAGTCCATTTAGGTTGTGTGGAAAGGATCTCTAGGGGTGTGAGGCTGTTGTTGATGAAAGCACCTGGGTCTATGTGTAAATTTTATGTTCCTGCTGGGTATGGGTTCAATGGACATTTTTTAAAAAATGAAGTATAGTTGATTTACAATGTGTTAATTTTTGGTGCATAACAAAATGATTCAGTTCTATATATGTGTGTGTGTATATATACATACACACACAATTAAATGTTGTTGTTGTTTAGTCACTAAGTCGTATCCAATTCTTTGTTACCCCAGGGACTGCAGCACACCAGGCTTCCCTGTCCTTCACCATCTCCTGGAGTTTACTCAAACTCATGTCCATTGAGTCAGTGATGCCATCTAACCATCTCATCCTCGGCTGCCCCCTTTCTCCTTTTGCCTTCAATTTTTCCCAGCATCAGGGTCTTTTCCAGTGAGTCAGGCCTTTGTATCAGGTGGCCGAAGTATGGGAGCTTTAACATCAGGCCTTCCAATGAGTAATTCAGGGTGTGCATATATCAGTTTAGTTCAATCGCTCAGTCGTGTCTGACTCTTTGTGACCCCATGGAATGCAGAAAACAAGGCTTCCGGTCCATCACCAAATCCCAGAGCTTACTCAAACTCATATCCATTGAATCAGTGATGCCATCCAACCATCTCATCCTCTGTCATCCCCTTCTCCTCCCGCCTTCAATCTTTCCCAGCATCAGGGTCTTTCCCAGTGAGTCAGTTCTTCTCACTAGGTGGCCAGAGTATTGGAGTTTCAGCTTCAGCATTGGTCCTTTCAATGAATATTCAGGACTGATCTCCTTTAGGATGGACTGGTTGGATCTCCTTGCAGTTCAAGGGACTCTCAAGAGTCTTCTCTAACACCACAGTTCAAAAGCATCAATTCTTTGGCACTCAGCTTTCTTTATAGTCCAACTCTCACATTCATACATGACTACTGGAAAAAACCACAGCTTTGACTAGATGGACATTTGTTGGCAAAGTAATGTCTCTGCTTTTTAATATACTGTCTAGGTTGGTTATAACTTTCCTTCCATGGAGCAAGTGTCTTTTAATTTCATGGCTGCAGTCACCATCTGCAGTGATTTTGGAGCCCAAAAAACTAAAGTGTGTCACTGTTTCCATTGTTTCCCCATCTATCTGCCATGAAGTGATTGGAATGGATGCCATGATCTTGGTTTCCTGAATTTTGAGTTTTAAGCCAGAATTTTCACTCTCCTCTTTCACTTTCATCAAGAGGCTCTTTAGTTCTTCCCCTTCTGCCATAAGGGTGGTGTCATCTGCATACCTGAGGTTATTGATATTTCTCCTGTCAATCTTGATTCTAGCTTGTGCTTCATTTAGCCTGGCATTTCGCATAATGTACTCTGCATATAAGGTAAATAAGCAGGGTGAGAGTATGCAGCCTTAATGTACTCCTTTCCTGATTTGGAACCAGTCTGTTGTTCCATGTCCAGTTCTAACTGTTGCTTCTTGACCTGCATACAGATTTCTCAGGAGGCAGGTCAGGTGGTCTGGTATTCCCATCTCTTTCAGAATTTTGCACAGTTTGTTGTGATCCACACAGTCAAAGGCTTTGGCATAGTCAATAAAGCAGAAGTAGATGTTTCTCTGGGACTCTCTTGCTTTTTTGATGATCCAGCAGATGTTGGCAATATGCTCTCTGGTTCTTCTGCCTTTTCTAAAACCAGCTTGAACATCTGGAAGTTCATGGTTCATGTACTGTTGAAGCCTGGCTTGGAGAATTTTGAGCATTACTTTGCTAGCGTGTAAGATGAGTGCAATTGTGTGGTAGTTTGAGCATTCTTTGGCATTGCCTTTCTTTGGGATTGGAATGAAAACTGACTTTTTCCAGTTCTGTGGCCACTGCTGAGTTTTCCAAATTTGCTGGCATATTGAGTGCAGCACTTTCACAGCATCATCTTTCAGGATTTGCAATAGCTCAACTGGCATTCCATCACCTCCACTAGCTTTGTTCGTAGTGATGCTTTCTAAGGCCCACTTGACTTCACATTCTAGGATGTCTGGCTCTAGGTGAGTGACCACACCATCATGGTTATCTGGGTCATGAAGATCTTTTTTGTATAGTTCTTCTGTATATTTTGTTGCCACCTCTTAATATCTTCTGCTTCTGTTAGGTCCATACCATTTCTGTCCTCTGTTGAGCCCATCTTTGCATGAAATGTTCCCTTGGTATCTCTAATTTTCTTGAAGAGATCTCTAGTCTTTCCCATTCTATTGTTTTCTCCGCATTGATCACTGAGGAGGCTTTCTCACCTCTCCTTGCTATTCTTTGGAACTCTGCATTTAAATGGGTATATCTTTCCTTTTCTCCTTTGCCTTTAGTATATCTTCTTTTCACAGCTATATGTAAGGGCTCCTCAGACAACCATTCTGCCTTTTTGCATTTCTTTTTCTTGAGGATGGTCCTGATCACTGCCTCCTGTACAATGTCACAAACCTCCGTCCATAGTTCATCAGGCACTCTGTCTCTCAGATCTAATGCCTTGAATCTATTTCTCACTTCCACTGTATGATTGTAAGGGATTTGGTTTAGGTCATACATGAATGGTCTAGTGGTTTTCCCTACTTTCTTCAATTTAAGTCTGAATTTGACCATAAGGAGTTCATGATTTGAGCCACAGTCAGCTCCTGGTCTTGTTTTTGCTGACTGTATAGAGCTTCTCCATCTTTGGCTGCAAAGAATATAATCAACCTGATTTTGGTACTGACCATCTGGTGATGTCCACGTGTAGAGTCTTCTCTTGTGTTATTGGAAGAGGGTGTTTGCTATGACCAGTGTGTTCTCTTGGCAAAACTCTGTTAGTGTGTGCATATATATACTTTCTCATATTCTTTTTCACTATAGATTATTACAAGATATTGAATATAGTTCCCCATAAAGGGACATTTCTGAGATACTATTTACAAGCCCAGGCAAGGCCAAAGATCGCGCTCTGGAGAGGCCTTTTTCCCTCCTCTCTTCTGGGCAGGATTCTCATCATGATCACAGAGGTCTCTGAGACTGTGTGGGAAAGAAGGAAGGACTGGCTAGCTCACTGGCGCTGGATCCCCATCATCAAAAAGATTTTCACATTGTAACATTTGAAAGCTCTCAGGAAATATTGTGGCTAATATAAATTTCACACACACACACACACACATATATGTAATAATTTAAATTTCCATTGACAGGTGAACAAAATGTGATATATATGTAGAGTAACATTTTTCAGCCTTAAAAAAGAAATTCTGACACAAACTCCGACATGGGTAAACACTTAGAAGACATTGAATGTGTTAGTCCCTCAGTAGTGTCTGACTCTTTGCAACCCCATGAAATTCTCCAGGCAAGAATACTGGAGTGGGTAGCCATTCCCTTCTCCAGGGGATCTTCCTGACCCAAGGATCAAACTCCAGTGTCCTGTACTGCAGGCAGATTTTTTTTTACCATCTGAGCCACCAGAGAAGCCCCTTGAAGACATTATGCTAAGTAAAACAAGATAGGCCCCAAGGCAGAAATAACTTATAATTCCATTTATGTGAGATATGCAGAATAGTCAAATTCATAGAGACAGCAAGTAGAACAGTGATCACCATGGGCTGGAGGGAGAGTGGAATGGGGGATTATTGTACAAGCTGTCAGCCAGGGATGATGGAAGAGTTCTGGAAATGGATGAATGGCGGTGCTGACTGCATAACAGTGTCAGTGTATCAACACTCAATGCTGCTGAGTTATATGCTTTAAAATGGTTAAGGCGGTGAGTTTTATGTTATGTATATTTTTACCACAAATGCATATACCCACACATGTAAAAACGTATATATGAATCACTTTTCAAATGTATTTTTTACTTGTCTATTGTTACTCTAGCAGATGTCAGAAACTGTACTTGCATTGCTTTTTTAAATGTCTGCAATACATTTGTTTACATCAGAGTGCCAGTTGATTCCAAAACAATTTCAGGGAAAGGTGAGTGTGAGTGTATCAGTGAGTGGGAGTGAGTGTGTCTGTTGGAGTGTGAGGACCTAGATTATAATTGAGTGAATAAAAAAGAACAGGTTAAACTGAGATGTTTAAAAGGGATGGAGAAGTTCCCTGGGTTCTATTAATAGCTGCTCTCTCTTCTACTTGGATACTATGTAGAAAATTGCAAATATCCTATTTCACAAAATTCAAAGTCTGAAGCACAAACATACCTAACTTTGTAAGTATAAAGTGTAAAACTTCAGGTAAAAGCAGATGTATGAGCAGTTGTCACCCAGATGATCCTGGAAATAAAATTCATTCATTCCAGAAATATTTATGAGCACATCATATGTCAGGCAGTGGGGGCAGAAAATGAATTAAGCATAAACCCTCAAATTCTTTTAAGCAGGACTGGCTACAGAATTTGTGGGGCCTGGTACAAAATGCAAATACAGAGCCTATTACAAAATAAGGGAGAATTTCAAGTTGATGACAGCAGAGCATTATTCAGCCAAGCCCAGGGTTCTTCTAGGACTTCCCAGATGGCGCTAGTGGTAAAGAACCCCCTGTAAGGCAGGAGACGCAAGAGACGCGAGTTCCATCGCTGGGTGGAGAAGCTCCCCGGGAGGAGGGCATGGCAACCCACTCCAGTATTCTTGCCTGGAGAATCCCCATGGACAGAGGAGCCTGGCCGACTACAGTCCACAGGGTTGCAAGGAATTGGACGTGACTGAAGTGACTTGGCGCGCGCACACACACAGGCCCTTCTAAGTGCAGGAGTGGAGGGTGAAGAGGCCAGGGCAGCTGCAAGGCTTGATCTGTGAAGCCAGGTGCTTCCAGAGTCAGACCCTGACAGAAGGCTACAGCCAGCGCGCACAGCCAGGGGAGCAGGGCCCCAGCAATAGGGCGTCTCAATGCCATGATTATACTGCATCTCACTTTGACTTCAACAAATCTCTCTACCTTTGAACACACACTTGAACACTGGTCTATGCACAGATCAATACATGTTCTTGTGATAGTATCTTCCAATCAGGTTGCAATCTTGTCATATCCCACTCTCGCACCCTGCCCCATACAACAGTCCGTAGCAGGACAGGTGACTAGGAGGCACACAATATACTCCTTAAAAGGCTCAACATTCGGCTCTGGAATAAAATCTGGATAGATTAGGAAAACTAATCTACTACTAGGATTGGGATGATGACAGGAACAATGATTTACACCTACTACATAAGGCACTGAATTAGTGCTTAATGGAAATATTCCATCTTAAGTTTCATAAATAAACTAACAAAATAGGTACTTTGGTCTCCATTTCAGAGAAGAGAAACTGAGGTTCAGAAAGACTTAGGAACTTGCTCAAGGTCACACAGGCGGTCAGAGATGGGACAGGGATTCAAACCTAACTTCAAAGCTCTTGAAATTCCCATAAAGTTGCTAGCTGCCCCCCACCCAATGCCTCTCTAGTTCCTCAAATCTGATGAAAAGAACAGAAGTTGTCCTCAAAATTAAAAAGCACAAATGTTCTATCTTGATGGATATGGGTCTTACAATTTCTGAACCTAGGACAGAAAATGCTCAGGAAGATATTACTTCAGCACACATGATGGGACAGGTATCAACACTAAATCCAAATCAATTCAATTACTACTTATTGAGCAACTATTACGTTTAAGAAGCTGTGTTGGATGCCACGGAGGATGAGATGAACAGATGGAGAAAGTGCCCTCAAAAAAAAGGTTATGACCAGCACAGAGATGGACAGAGAATAGGACAGAAAACAGTGTGTCCACAATAACGCAGACGCTTTCTGCCCAGAAGGACAGTCTGGACTTTTGGAAGAAGGTGGCGCTTTTGTCCTAGAGCAGTGGGCAGGATTCTGGGAGGAGGAAGCGCCAGGTGCTCTCCAGGCAGGATGGTGGGGCTGGGGTGGGGGTAGGCACACGGTGTGTGTCTGAGCAGGGTGGGTGTAGCAGAGGAAGCCATCAGGGTGACTGTGGCAAGCCTTGGACCACCACTGGGACACTTGTCCTCCCTTGAGTAAGGCGAGCCTCAGCCAAGTGTTAACCAGGAGACAGACACGATTAACTCTGGGCGATAGATGGCTGAAGCTGGCAGCCTCGAGAGGGAGGAACAAAGGGCAGGGGGCGGGGGGAAGAGCAGAGGGGGGAACCTGAGGCCAATCCAGGTGAGAAACAGCCAAGGCCTGAACTTGGGTGGGCTGAGGGGCTGTTTCAAAGACTCTTTAAAACCTATGTTCTCATTTTTTTTTTTAAATCAGCGAAGGGGAGATCACATCTAGATAAAATACCCTTTTGTTCTATGAAGTTTCTGGAAGCCAGACAAATTCAAGATACTATCACTATTATTCAGCCTAAGGATATTTGCCTACAAGCCTTGTTGGCTTCTCAGCCTCCCTGGAAGCACCCTGGCCTCTCAGGAAAATAGCCATCCCCCAAGGCGGAACCCACCGTCTTAAACCTCTGCACTTATATGGCTTCTTCTGGAACATTCCACCCTGCTTGGGCCACCGGACTGTTTCAAATGCACAAGTATTTTAAGTAAGAGATCATTTATGGTGGGCAGAAGATCAGATCAACCAAACCTGCAAGTCAAGCCTGCTTTGGAAATTCTTTCCCTCTTCGGGCATCAAAACAAGCTCAACCAGGGCAACACTTGGCCAGGAGCCAGGGCCAGTTTCTTAAGACCCCAAGGTCCTGGGAGGAGGCCTGGGAAGGGCCCAGGGCCTCTGGTGGCACCCCTTATAACTAGAGGCATGTCATTACAGGAGACAGCACAGGGATGCTGCATGGGGGTCTGAGGACCAGGAGGAGAAAAAGCAGAGAAAAATCTAGCCCATCAGTATCCCTCAAAGTTAATTAAAGTAATGTTTTGCTTGTGAAATGCTAACAGATTGGAAAACACCACGCCAATCAGGAAAGCATGTGGAGTGCAGGCCTGTAATTCTCACCCTGCCGAATCCGCTAACACATGCTGGAGCTGTGGCGACTGCTGAGCTGCGGCTGCAGCGAAGGGAAGCTGAGCAGCCCATCGATTATGTCCAAGAAGAGAAAATGTAGATGATTCAGGAAAAGCAATCCTTCAAAATGTCAGTGCTGCACAGGGCTTTCAGGAGAGGGGACACGGAAACGCAGCCAGTGGGCGCTGGCTGGAGGAGACTCACAGAGGTGATTTGGATCAACGGATGCTGATGTGTCCCAGCTAGTTAGCCAAGAGTTGCAAAGCTGGTCAGCTTCTTGGTGCAGAAAAGGAGACCCAGGGTGGCTGACAGATGGAGACGGTGAGGCTGACTCAGAGGTCCAGATGGGCTTCCTTTCTTTGGGCACCCCAGGGCTTCTAAACTGCCACAGAATTAGGGGATATTTTCTTGTCTTCAGCAGCTTGTTGGGAGGAAAGCTTATTTGCCTTACTCCTCCCAATTGCTATAGAACACAGAATCCATCCCCCTTACCTGGGCTTCCCTGGTAGCTCAGTTGGTAAAGAATCTGCCTTCAATGCAGGAGACCCCGGTTTGATTCCTGGGTTGGGTCGTTCCCTTGGCGAAGGGACAGGTTACCCACTCCAGTACTCTTGGGCTTCCCTGGTGGCTCAGATGGTAAGGAATCTGCCCGCTATGCGGGAGACCTGGGTTCAATTCCCGGGTTGGGAGGATCCCCTGGAGGAGGGCATGACAACCCACAAGCATCCCTGCCTGGAGAATCCCCATGGCCAGAGGAGCCTGGGGGGCTACAGTTCATAGGGGCGCAGAGTCAGGCACGACTGAGGGACTAGCGGCCCAGCACGGCCCCCGCCCCCCCGGGGAACGTGACAGCAGGGCCATTCCAGCACTTCTCTCTAGTCTTCCTCGGGAAGGTGGGGAGAGGGCCTGGTGCCCGCCCACTGTGCTCAGGACTTCAGCGCACCCACAGGTCCCCACTCCCCCACTCTGTCACAGGTCCTGGGATGCCCCATAGCCGCTCATCCTGGGGCCAGTCTGTGCTCCCATCTCAGTGGGAAGAGGCTTGCTTCTCTGGGGCTCAGATCCCAGCCAGGCCTTCAAACCAGTCTCCTCGGCAAGAATGCCATCGGTGTGATCTTTGATTCTCGTGTATTACTTCTCCATTGGTTCAGCATCCAGAAGGCAGGAGAAATCAGATTCATGAACAAACACCCTCAAATACCCAATGGTGTCAAGAAACTCAGGAGGTGAAATGCCAAGTATAGGAGTCAGTAACCCTTCCCTGTCTCCCTTGCCTTGAGGGGCTATTAAAGAGCAAAATCAGACTTGAGCACTGAGAGCACAACTATTTTTGAGACAAACAATGTTTTGAAGGCTTAAAGGTATGAATGATGGGAATAGGAAAGCCCTGGACTAAAGGCAAGTCCAATCTGCTCAGGAGAGAATGCTGCCACCTGTGTGTTTCTTTAAAAACAATTTCTTAAAAAAAAAAAAATTAATTTGACTGCGTGGGGTCTTAGTTGCAGAATGTGGGATATTCGTTGCATCATTTGGGATCTTTCACTTCAGTGCACAAGCTCCAGAGTACATGGGCTCAGCAGCTGCTGTGAAAGGGCTCAGTTGTTCTGTAGTGAGTGGGATCTTAGCTCCCCGACCAAGGATTGAACCTGCATGCTCTGCATTGCAAGGTGGGTTCTTAAACACTGGATCATTAAGGAAGCCCCTCCGCCATGTTCTTTGGGGAGGAGACAGCACTTTGGCCCCCTGCACCCTTCACACGTGCTGTTAAGCAGTAGTCCACGCCCATCTTCTCTTGTCCCTCACAAAGGGCCACCTGTGATAGATACACTCCTGGTCTGAAAAGGCCTTTATCTTTCCCAGCGTGACACAGAGCATCTCTGCCTTCCGGGTCTCTTCTGATTTCCTGAGCTGGCCCAAGGGCTTTTCTAGATCACTTTCCTGTGCAGAGGTATCTGGCAGGGTCCACACCCTTGGCCCTCAGCTGTAATGCAAAAAATCACAGATGCCAAGAGCTCTCATGGGAAGCCAGGGGGGACTTCCGAGGAGTGTCTTTAATCTGGGGGGCAAATATCCCTAATGCCTCCAAGCTTTCTCCTTATAAGTTTTCTGGTCCATTCCTTCCATGATGTGCCAATTTATAGGGGACTGAGTAGCGACTAAAATTAAGTGAAGATTAAAAAAATGTTATAGTGAGGTAACCTTTATAAATCATGGCTTTAAAATACTTTCCTTTTGGGAATGGCAATTGACTTTAAGGGGCTTTAAAAAAAAAAAAACTACCAAGGAACAGGGATCTGGTTATGGCATTGTGGTGATTAAATTACCCACAGTGACTCCTTACACTCTGAGGGGTATCCCTGAAACCAGGTACGTCATATAAAGGAAAGGACACAGGTTTTGGGAGTGAACAGATCTGGATTCAAAGCCAGTTCTGCTACTTACTAACTCAACAAGTTACTTAACCTTTTTGAATTTCAGTTTTCTTATCTGTAAAATAGGGATAATATGTGTACCTCAATCAGTTTATGGCTGGAATTAAATAACACACTCAAGTTCTTAGTACAGTGTCTAATACACAGTAAGCATTCAATAGCTACTGATTTTTATTATTGTTTGCATAAAAAAACTATCCCTTCTAACACTCATAATTAACAATTAGAAGTGCTGATTATCTGCCAGGTTGCTAAGCAACAGTGCTCCAGAATTTCTGTGTATCAGATTTTAAGAGGAGCTGGGGAGTTTGTCTTTTACTCACATTTGCATTTTCTTCAAAAAGTACTGAGAAAAATCCACTTATTGCCCTTGCATAGACTCTGTTCATTTTGGAGTACTTTGTGAGGGAAGACGGTGGAGATTATTAAAGGGCTTAAAATTTTTTACAGATATCATCTCAATCCATGACAACCTCAAAGTAGGATTTCATATTTGTATTTGTTTGGGTTAATACTAGTTTTAACAAATTCCCAAACCTCTGTGCTCTAACATTTCTATTGTGGGTAATCCTGGGTGTGCAGCCTTCTGTGTGATATAGGAATCTAGGCTCCTCCCATCTACACTTCTGCCTTCCTCTAAGTCTTCAGAATTCTCTCCTTTCAGCTTTGCTGGGAAAGAATTGGTAGGGGAATCACCCACTTCTTAACCACTCTGATCAGGGACAGTCACTTCAGCTGTCACAGGTGGTCATAAAGGGGACTGGGGAATGGAAACATTGACTCAGCTGCCACATGCCCACAGTGTGGATGGGAGGCCAGCTGGCCACCTCTACCCCTAGAACTGTCCCTAAAGAAAACAAAGCTTAGCAACTCTAAGGGCAGAACTTCTAGGGGGCTGACTGTAGATTTTGCCTTTTTTTTTTTTTTTTTAGATTTTTTTTTTTTTTTTTTTTTAGATTTTGCCTTTTAATGATTATTCCAAACTGCCTCTGAGAGTGGGTCTTCACGCCTTCAGGGATAATCAGATTGTCTCCAGTTAGGTTTATTAAGCCCTCTTCCATGTAAGTATCAGCATAAAAGGATCGGTCATCGTCACAATTCTGCCTCCCTTGATCAGAAGAAGGTCCCTTCCCTCTGAAGAGAAAGGGACTTGCAAAGCTGTGCTCTACCAAAATGACTTGTGATTTCTTAAGCTCCATGGTTTCAATTTTAATGTCAACATCACTGCCCAAAACATGGGAGTCTAGAATTGACCCATTTAACAGCAAACGGGCTAATGGGAGGATTATTTCATAGAGCATCACTATAACCAACCATAATAATGATGAAAGGTTTTGCCATCTCAGAAGACTTTCCCCTCTTTATGTCGTTTAGCCATCATAACTCTGTGGAAAGAAGTTTTATTCTTTTAACAAGAAGACTGGAGTAAATAGAAGTTAAGGGAGTTGCTTAAGTTCATGGAGTTAAAGGCATAACTAGCGTAACAAAGTCCACAAAGAGGGGATCTGACTTTCAGGCCTGGGCTCATTTTATGACCTTCATCCTTTTCCTGATCTATGCCCTTCCTATATGGATCATGTTACGATGCTGTATCAATGAGGGACTGGGCTTCCACGGTGGCTCAGTGGTAAAGAATCTGCCTGCAATACAGGAGACACAAGAGATGTGGGTTCGATCCCTGGGTCGGGAAGATCCCCTGGAGGAGGGATAATAACCCACTCGAGCATTCTTGCCTGGAGAATCCCATGAACAGAGGAGCCCCATGAACACACATGGCACAAAACAGCCCTAAAAATAAAGACTCTCCTAGGCTTCCTTCTTTCATGAAGAAGAAGTCTGGAAGGGAAGCAGCCTAGCACTGTAGATAGCTTCCCAAAGTCATCAGAGACTTGGAATCCTTTGACTTTCTAGACTATCATCTGTGTACTTGAGGGTCCTTTGACTCTCATTTTCTTGATTTTGGGGTTGCTGCTGGAACCCCAACCATCATAGGTGAGTTCCAGGCAGTAAGGTGGAGGAAGGGAAGAAGAGAGGCTTGCTTGTTCCCTTTAAGGAGACTTCTGGGAGGTCTCACATGGCACTTGAGCTCATGTCTCATTGGCCAGACACACAATTACCTAGAGGGGAATGAAGCTGAAACTCCAGAGTTGTCCATTACCAGGGTATCTTTCAAATGTTTACACCTAATTTTGTATTATTTTCAATCATCTTCAGGAAGAAGTTATTGAGCCATCACTGTGCACGTCACTCTCCTGGGCATAGAAACGAGACCAAGGCAGGAGTGGGATGCAGGTCAGACTCATTAGAGGCTGTTGGCACAGTCTGAGGTTCTGATGTGCTGCTGTAGATGGACTGTCATGTTTCATCGTCCCCATATGCTGACTCGTGGGGGGTGATGAGGTGGTATTGTCAGGAGGATGCTGTGTGCTGATCTAGGAGGGTGTTTTATCTGTAGCTGGCATATTTTAGGAAGCATGCAGAGTCTATTCGTTTAGTTGTGCCCTCACTTACTTCCGAAAAGGAAAAAAAAAGAGTACCTTCTTTACCACGATTAAAACGAGGGTAAAGATGGTAAATGGAAGATCAGAGGGAGAAGCAAGGTTGGAGCTTCTTGGCTGTCTTGTTTAAAACAGAAATTTGCAAGACTTCATTACCATGGTTATCAGAAAGAGGAGCAGGCCATTCAGTGGGAGACAAAGCGCTTTCCTTAGCACTGAACTGTATGAGATTTATTGTGACAGATTAGTTTTCCAGGCATTAAATATAAATTATACAATGCATAAGAATAATTTTGCAGAAAGTACAAAGGTAGTCTTCAAGTAATTTCTTATGTCAAGCCTGGAAAAGTCTGGAGTTAAATTTTTAAATACCATGCATGTTTTATTGGATCTAAGATGCCACTGATAATAGATATACTACTATTTTATGTATGTGTGGATCACAATATACTATGGAAAATTCTGAAAGATATGGGAATACCAGACCATCTGACCTGTCTCTTGGGAAACCTGTATGCAGGTCAGGAAGCAACAGTTAGAACTGGACATGAAACAACAGACTGGTTCCAAATAGGAAAAGGAGTATGTCAAGGCTATATATTGTCACCATGCTTATTTAACTTATATGCAGAGTACATCATGAGAAATGCTGGGCTGGAAGAAACATAAGCAGGAATCAAGGTTGCCAGGAGAAATATCAATAACCTCAGATATGTAGATGACACCACCCTTATGGCAGAAAGTGAAGAGGAACTAAAAAGCCTCTTGATGAAAGTGAAAGAGGATAGTGAAAAATTGGCTTAAAGCTCAACATTCAGAAAACTAAGATCATGGCACCTGGTCCCATCACTTCACTGGAAATAGACAGGGAAACAGTGGAAACAGTGTCAGACTTTATTTTTTTGGGGGCTCCGAAATCACTGCAGATGGTGATTGTAGCCATGAAATTAAAAGACGCTTACTCCTTGGAAGGAAAGTTATGACCAACCTAGATAGCATATTGAAAAGCAGAGACATTACTTTGCCAACAAAGGTTCATCTAGTCAAGGCTATGGTTTTTCCAATAGTCATGTATGGATGTCAGAGTTGGATGGTGAAGAAAGCTGAGTGCTGAAGAATGGATGCTTTTGAACTGTGGTGTTGGAGAAGACTCTTGAGAGTCCCTTTGACTACAAGGAGATCCAACCAGTCCATCCTAAAGGAGATCAGTCCTGGATGTTCATTGGAAGGACTGATGTTGAAGCTGAAACTCCAATACTCTGGCCACTTCATGTGAAGAGTTGACTCACTGGAAAAGACCCTGATGATGGGAAGGATTGGGGGCAGGAGATGGCTGGATGGCATCACCGACTCGATGGACATGGGTTTGGGTGGACTCCAGGAGCTGGTGATGGACAGGGAGGCCTGGCATACTGCGGTTCATGGGGTCGCAAAGAGTCAGACACAACTGAGAGACTGAAATAAACTGAAGAAAGGGAAAACACTACAAACAAATAATGATTTCTCAGAGGCAGTAAGGTGCATTCTAATTTGCTGCTGCTGCTGCTGCAAAGTCGCTTCAGTCGTGTCTGACTCTGTGTGACCCCATGGACAGCAGCCCACCAGGCTCCCCCGTCCCTGGATTCTCTAGGCAAGAATACTGGAGTGGGTTGCCATTTCCTCCTCCAGTGCATGAAAGTGAAAAGGCAAAGTGAAGTTGCTCAGTCGTGTCCAATTTGTAGTGACCTGATGGATTGCAGCCTACCAGGCTCCTCCATCCATGGGATTTTCCAGGCAGGAATACTGGAGGGGGGTGCCATTGCCTTCTCCGGCATTCTAATTGAAGATGTTAAAATGCGAAAAAGCTCACCTTACGATTGGTGGTATGTGGTACTCATTTAATGAATACATGTCTGCAGGGAGAGACAGCGGCACAATATTGATTTTGCCAAAAAGTTCATTTGAGGTTTTCTATAAGATGTGATTATGGAAACGCCCGAATGAACTTTTTGGCCAAGCCAATGTCGATAAAATGTAAGCTTTCTTATGACTTGAGTTAACACAGAAGTAGATGTTGGAGAATATTCTCTTGAGATGTTCAGCTGGGAACATCTGGACTGGGAAGAGATGTTGACCACCACGGAAGGGGAGAAAAACCCCTACAAATCCTATACCCAGTTCTGCGACTAAATGTCTGAAGCAGCCTTCTGGAGGTTTGAGTTGCCATGACTTCACCAGCTATGATTCCTGAGTCCAGAGGACTACAGGGAAGGCAGAGATTAGACACGGATTAGCCACAGAACCAGATGTGGGGCTCTAAAGCACTGTCCTGGGGAATGTTGACTTTCGCCCTTAATTTGTATGGGACCTTGGTTTGCTTAACATATGTCTCTGAAACAATGCCTACTGTATTTTACAGGGTATTGAGATCATTAAATAAATTAGTCACCTAAAAAAAAAAAAAACTTGCCAGGGAAGAAAGTAGAAAGGAAAATCACACTGCTTATAGACAAAATAATATTTAGTACAATATTCAACATCAGTGAGTGTTTTCTCTGTACATGCCTGCCTTAAAGGGGACAGTGAGGACTGTTGGTGGTCAACAAACAGTTGCCTTCTTCTTCCTGGTGGGCAGAGCCTGCTTCCTGGAGAAAATGGCTGAACTTCTCAGATACTTGTTTTCCTTTCTGCCAGGGTTGGGGTTCTCCAAGTGGGAAAATACCTGGGGGTCCATAAACCCTTTCTGAAATTGTAACGTCAAAACTATTTTCAAAATTATATTTGCCAATGAGGTGGATGAACCTAGACCCTATTATATAGAGTGAAGTAAGTCCGAAAGAGAAAAACAAATACCGCATATTAACACATATATATGGAATCTAGAAAGATGGTACTGATAAACCTATTTGCAGGGCATCAGTGGAGATGCAGACATAGAGAACAGACTTATGGACAGGGCAGGGGAGGAGGAAGGAGAGGGAGTGATGAATGGAGAGAGTAGCGCTGAAGCATGTACACTACCAACTGTAAAACAGAGGGCCAGTGGGGATTTGCTGTAGGACGCAGGGGAGTCAAGCTGGGGCTCTGTAACGACCTAGAGCGTGGGGCAAGGGTGGGAGGTGGAGGGAATTTCAGGAGGGAGAGGACATATATATACCTATAGCTAATTCATGTTGATGTATGGCAGAAATCAAACCAATATTTACAACTAAAAGTAAATTAAAAAATAAAATCATATGTGCCATTATGTCTATCATTTATCTCCAATGATAGATGTGTGTCTATACAAACCCAACAAAATATTATTATATAATTATTTCAAAATGTTATCTGCCCTTCTCCCCAGGTTGTTTATTGTACTCATGTTGCAATAGTAATGGTGGGGAAAAATTGCTGGTAGCTTAGCATGAACCATGGCACCAAAATGTAGTCACTGTATCCTGCACTCCCACAGAGCTAAAAAAAAAAAAAAAAAAAAAAAAAGGATTTTACTTAAGAATGCCCTTGAAGCGGTAAAAGTTATTAATTTTATTACATCATCTTTGACTTGAGAAGTCCACATGAAGCATTTCTACTGCAGAGAAAATAATGGTTATCCTGAGAAATTTGCGTGATTGGGCTGCAAACTTAAACAGCTCTTTGCTTGTCTTTCATGGAACATCACTTAAACCTAACAATGGATGGACACTACGATAATTCAGGCTTGGGAGTTTGTTAGAAATATATATATTTTTTAAATGTAGTGAGTTAGGCATATTGGGGAAAAAACAAATAATATTTGCTGCCAAAGATAAAATTCAAACTTTCAAAAGAAATTAGAGTAAGATTGGTGGTGATATTAATGAATGTGATATTTTTATATTATACGATGAAATGTGCCAACATTTGGAAGATCTACATAACTTAGTGACTAATATTTTCCAAATGACCAATCCACATATTACAAAATTCAAAGTACAAGGTTTTAATGTAATCAAGAATGGAAAATTCCTTGGTATGTTTTCAGATTTCACATTGCAGCTAACCATTTAGAAATTACTACTTGTCAAGCTATGGTGTAATATCAAGAATATTTATAAGTATCTGAAAAAGCTGTTAATATACTTTCTTTCTCTGTTTCAGTTTCTCATATGATAAATATTGAAAGATATAAAACAAAATCTCTCTAGGGTCTTTAATAATTTTTAATAGTACAAAGGAGTCCTGAGGCCAAAAACGTTTGCAGACCTTGAGCTAGGATATTGTTAAATGACCCAGTCTTGAGCAATAAGTCCTGAGGAAAGTCTGAATGGGGAAGGGGGGTGGGAACGGGAATGGTCTTCTAAGAAAGGTTTTTCTTCTTCAGAAATAAATATGCACTTCATGCATGGAAGTGATTTCACGAAAAAAAGATTCTCATAGCTGAGCCAGCTGTCTTGCAGTCGCATGGACAGAAGCTGCAGTATTAAAGCCAAATAGAAACTCAGTCCCACCTGACACAAAAGCCACATCACAGTAAGAGTGGCAGGGAAAGACCTAAACAGCTGTCTATAGAGTCCCACCTCCACCTGAAAGCACCTTTTCTAAGGCAAAAATGGTGTACAGTATCCTATATTAGCATCTATTTTGGCTAACTGAAAGAAATCTCAAAAGGATTTTTGCTTTTATGAAAAAGGTCATTACCTGTACTAATGTAGGTAAAAGTAGGGAATACTTGTATTGTCTCTTTAAAGCCAGCATGGTGATGGCTTATAGAAATGGCCTATAGAGCACAAGAAGCCTATAGGGCTTCCCAGGTGGCGCTAGTGGTAAAGAACCTGTTCATTAATGCAGGAGATGTGGGTTTGACCCCTGGGTTGGGAAGATCCCCTGGAGGAGGGCATGACAACCCACTCCAATCTTCTTGCCTGGAGACTTCCAGAATCAGAGGAGCCTGGTGGGCTTCAGTCCATAGGGTAGGACAGAGTCAGATGTGGCTGATGCAACTTAGCACATACAGAGCACAAAGGAGCTGTGAGATAATCAGCCCCAGTGGCTTGGGTTACAATTTAGGAAAATTTGGAGAGGGTGTGTGGTAGCTTGAATGGTGTTGCCCTGTCCCCCAACCAGCTCATGTCCATCTGGAGCCTCAGCATGTGACCTTATTTGGAAATAAGGTCTTTGCAGATGTGATTAATTTAAAATGAGATCACACTGAGCTGAGATGGGCCCTAAATCCAATGATTGACGTCTTTATGAGAGAGAGGAGACAGAGACAGGGAGGAAGGCCATGGCGACAGAGGCAGGGACTGGAGGGATGTGGGTATGATCCCAAAAAGGCAAAGATTTCTGGAAGCCACCGAAAGCTAGGAAGAGGCAAGGAAGGAACATCCCCCTGAGAGACTTCAAGGGGACCACAGCCCCGCTGACATCATCATTTCATAATTCCAGCCCCTAGAACTATGGGAGAATAGGCTTCTGCTGTTGAGCTACCTGGTTTGTGGCCCTGGATTATGGTAGTCCTAGGAAATGAATACAGGCTTCAAAATAGGGTCTTTGCAGTATTTAAGGTTAGAAAACTCAGCTCTCTGAGAATCGAAAGCCTAGAACAAGAGGAAAACCATTTCTTTGTTCTTGAGTCCAAGCTGAATGTGTTTTTCATACAGGAAAGTAAGCCGCTACTTTCTATGCCTACCCTGGAAAGAATGAGAAGTGGCTGCCTGGAAAGTTTTCCACCAGGAGTCTAACAGTTTTAGTTCTGCCTTTTGGTTCTAGTCCTGTTGGGCTTTAAACAAGCATCTTCGCCATCTAGTACTTTTGTTTTCTCATCTGTCATATAAAGGGATTGGACCAGAAGAGCTAGAAGATGTCATCTCTCTAAACTTGTATTATTCTTGCTGGTTTATTTATGGCAAGCAAAGTTTTCTGGATAGAAGAGAGACGTTCCAGCGTTCCTGTGGATTACCAAATGCTGTTATGGATTTTCTTCTCTAGAACTATTTGGGAATAGAGCCAATCTGGTAGCTGCAATTTGGGGCATCAACAATGTGCTGTGTGATATTCCTTTAAAATTGGAATTGCCAAATTCAAATGCCTTCAGTAACCAGACAGTGACAGGAGTGAGTTAAGCCAATTGGTCATAATAAAATAGTGAATGGTGGGGGCTGTGACTGGCAAAGACTAGGTGTGATAATATAGGGAGGGGGTCAACTGGGGCAAAGACTAGGTGCTGTAGAATAGGGAGTGGTGGGGACTGTGGCAAACTAGAGGGCTTCTTCTTCCTTACAAGGAGGGAATCATTGCGTAATTCCCAAAAGTTGTTGCCAAGCAGCAGGGTGGACTGATGGTGCCAAATCTTCAGATTTTTCAAAGGAAGTCAGAATATAATTGTGAAATCTCTAAACTCTTAAACATTTTTAGTAATTGACTTAAATTTAAAAAACAACACTGCCAGACAAACAAAGCACTTCAATTGACTCAATGTGGTCCCTCAATTTACCAGTTTGTAACCATCGCTTTAAGGCCTTGGAGTGAGGGTTTACTAAAAGTAATAAACAGCTTAATGAAATACCCAAGCATTTTAACATCCCTTTGTTTGAAAATTTATATGGGAGAAATAGTTTTAGGGGGTGTCCTTCAAATATATGATATTATCTTGTGGTAGAGGAAAACAAGTTTCCATTACTTCAGAGAGCTCTAAGTACAACAGGGATTTAGAAGTTAGATTTGCTGACTCTTTATTCAGTACTCCTTCCATCAGCTCCTTCTGGCATTTGTAGTAATGAAAGGGTACCAGGCAAAAGTTATTTGCACTGACATGTCACGTGCACATGGATTTTGGTACTGGAAGCAGCTCGGAGGTATAAATATTATCTTAAGAGAAATGGTAGGTTGTGTCTGAACCTTGTTATATAGCAGGAAAAGAAAATGATTGGGAAATTTGGTGTTGGTTCTAGTTATCTTGTAATTATAGGATGTGGTTGAAATAGTAAGGACCAAAATACCATATGAAAGAGAAAAGTTCATATGAAATAGTAATTGGAAAACAACCAGAAAAGCAAAAGGGAAAATACCAGAAAGGGATTCCAGTGGCCATTATGTACAGCTATTATTGCTTACAGATGACAGTATCCATCTGTGATGGTTAATCTGATGTGTCAAATTGATAGGACTAAGGGATGCCCAGAGAGCTAGTAAGATGCTACTGCTGAGCGTGTCTGTGAGGCTGTTTCTGGAAGAGGTTAGCATTTGAATCCAGAGACTAAGTGAAGAAGATGGCCCTCACCAATCCAGGTGGGCATTTTTCAATACACAGAAAGCCGAAATAGACAGAGGAAGGATGAATCTGCTCTCTCCTGAGCTAGGATGTCCACCTTCTCCTGTCCTCACATAGCAGAGCTCCTGGTACCTGGGCCTTTGGACTCAGACCGGGACTCACACCGTTGGTTCCCCTGGTTCTCTGGTCTTCAGCTTTGAGCACAAGCTACACCATCAGCTCTCTTGAGCCTCAAAGCTTACAGACAGCAAATCGTGGGACTTCTCAGCCTCCAGTCTTGTGGGCCACTCTTTTATAATCAGTCAACCTCCTGCCTGTCTCTATAAACACACACACACACACACACACACACACACACACACTATTGGTTGCACTTCAGGGAACCAATACATATCCTTTCATTTACTCAATAACTGCTGTTTGCACATTATTATATGTATAGTGTGGTGCTAGTGGTAAAGAACCCACCTGCTAATGCAGGAGACTTCAGAGACACAGGTGATCCCTGGGTTGTGAAGATCCCCTAGAGGAAGGCATGACAACTCACTCCAGTATTCTAGCCTGGAAAATTCCATGGACAGAGGAGCCTTGCAAACTACAGTCCATGGGGTCGCAAAGAATTGGGCACAAATGAGCGACTCACACACACACTGCCTTAACATCTCTAAAGTTATCCACCACTGCCAGTGCTTTGGCTCCATCATCCATTCTCTTCCACCAGGATCACTGCAGTCACCTCCCACAATCTTTTGACTTTTACCTTGCCCCTCTTCAATTGTTCCTCTGAGAGTGTTCTTTCTAAAGTTCAAGTCTTACTACATAATTGCCCTGCTCAAAGTCTCTCAACAGCACCTCATTATCCTCAAGCTAACATCCAAACTTATTATCATGGTTCTTAAGTCACTTTGCACTCTGAATGGCACTTAGATTTCCAGCTGAATCTCTTAATTCCCGTACCTTCACCCCAACTTCTCTGGCAATGGCCCCTCACTCCATGCTCATATTGACTCTTTGCTGTTTCCTGAAAACACTGCTTGCTCTTGATCTCAAGCTTTCAGAAGAGCTGGCTCCTCTTAAAACTCTTTATGGAGTACATCACACAGCCAGACTAGATGGCCTTTTTCCAGGAAGCTCTCCCAGATGTCCCCTCCCCCAGATCAAGGTTTAGGTCTCTAAGAACATCTTCATCATACCCTACCTACCCCAATTATAGCCTGTGTATTGTGGTCTAGTGATGGAAATCCACTCTGCCTATTTCCACATTCCATGAGGAAAGGAAATGGGTCTTGTTTATCTTTAGGTTTTCAGGTCCTAGAAGAATTCCTGGCACATAATAGATACTCAGTAAGTAACTGTGTATGGGTCTGATTTTGGACTTCTTTCTCTTATAGCTTCTTAAAAAAAACTGAGTAAATAATCAAAGAATATTGAAAATAACTGTCTTTTATGTCAGGTCTTCTTAGCGGGTGGTGCCCTTCGCCTATCCCCACTTCTTTGCCCCAAATAAAAATAACCCTGATCAAAATGCTAATAGCTAACTGGCTGAGCACTTGAAGGTGTGCCAGGCACTTCACGATACCCTCTGCATGCAGAAAGCATTTAATGCTTATAACAGCCCTACAGGTGGGCATTATTCCTGACCTCATTTTACAGATGACAAAGCTGAAGAACAGAGTCATTTGTTCAAGATCACCAATCCAGTGAGTGGTAGAAAACAGATGACTAGTCATAATTCCAATGAAACTAAAGAGGAAGAAAACATATCTTATTCTTGAGAGGGTTTAAGAACCCCAAACTGTCTATAAGTTCAGAAACTGACCTTCTGGCTATATCTGGACGGTGAATGAAATGCTGGGGAACCTGCATTTTGGAGCCTTTTTGGTGTCTTGAGGATTTCTCCCTCTGTGAGGAGGTTCCAGAGGCTTAGACCCAATAGTGCTATTCAGCACAGGCAGGTGCAAACATATCCCAAAGGCCAGCAGGCTGATAAATCCTGCTGCCACTGCTGTTTCACACCAGTCTGGGCTAATTTTGTTCCATTTGCCTCAATCCCTTGTCCTGTAGAATTCTACTTAGGCACAGCTGGAATTCTCTCTTTTCATCGCTTTCTGCCTCATGAGACCTCTATCCCTGACCATAATAGAAAGCCCTGTTTATAAAGCTATCAGACCAAGCGTTTTGCTTCTAATCAATGCATTTAATCTTTACAACTACCCTATGGAAGTAAGATGACCCCATTTTAGAGATGGGGAAACAGAACCTCTGAGAAATGAAGTTATACAAGATCTGTGTTAATTCCTATAGACCAGTGGTCAACAAAGAACCATAAACCTAGTGTCTTAAAACAACACCAATTTATTTATTCTTATAGACCTGGAGGTCACAAGTCCAAAACAAATGTCGCTGGGCTAGAATCACGATGTTGGCCAGCCTCCTTCTTCTGGAGCCTCTCCAGTTTCTAGAGGCTGTCACACATCCCTTCCTCACACCCTTCCAACCTCTGCTTCTGTCATCACATCTCCTACTGTAACTTTCGTTCCCCTGCCTCCCTTGTAGCATCCTGTGATTATATTAGGGCCACCCAGATAATTCAGGATAATCTCTCCCTCTCAAGATCTTTAACTTAATTACACTGGTGAAGTCCTCCTTTTGCTATTAATGGTAACGTATTTGTTGGTTACAAGGACTAGGGTGTGGTGCTTTGGGGGGATCTATTATTCACCTACCACAACATTATAAAGCATAACTGTAACATCCACTACTGAGCTCTTATCCTTCAAAAGTGAGTGAAGCCCTCCAAACCTGCTCTCCATTACCTACTATGTCCTAGGTTTGAGCGGACCACCTATTTCTGTCTCCATCTCTCCTGCAGCTACAGCAGAAATTCTCATTGCTGTCTACATATTAGAATCATCTAAAGAGCTCTTAAAATCTACCTAGGCCAGGATCCACCCCAGATCAATTAAAATCAAAATTTCTGCCTGTGGGGCTTAAGCATTTGGTAGGTTAATACTGCATCTCTAGGTAACTCGAATATACAGCGACCTTTGAGAACCACCATGCCAGAGAGAACCATGGAAGATTCTCAGAGCATGAGGCTACCTGAGTCCAAGATGGAAAGGTTATCTATAAAGGTAAGTGGCAAAAAAAAAGAGCTTTGAAGTCATTTATCCCTGGTTTGGCATACTTGCTTGTGCCGCATCTTAGGCACATGACCTCGAGCAAGATACTTGATGTCTATGACCTCAGTTGGCATTTTTTGTTATTTTTGTTTCAAATATAATAACATTCAGCTCCCAAGGGTGGTGCAGAGGCTAATCAATCAAGACCATGAGTGAGAAGCCCTTAGCTGTGTGCCTGGGCTTGCCTGCCAGGTGGCGGAGTGGTAAAGAATTCGCCTGCCAATGTAGGAGACACAGGAGACTTAGGTTCAATCCCTGGGTTGGAAAGATCCCCTGGAGTAGGAAACGGCAACCCACTCTAGTATTCTTGTGGGATAACCCTATGGACGGAGGAGCCTGGCAGGCTACATACAGTCCCTGGAGTCAGACAAGACTGAGCAGAATGCAGGCATGCACCCGTGGCTGTGACATACAGGCCCCCAATAGAGGGCAGTGTGGTCTTCTTGCAACCAGCTCCCACCCAGGCTTGAGAACAGAGGTCACTGAACTCCCCCCTAATAATAGAATTCCCTTGGCTCTAATTTTCCAGCTCAGAGAAAATTGAATTTGCCCACTCCTCTGTTACGTCTGACTGTCATTTCCTTCTAAATGTTTTCGTCCATCTTCAGTTCTGGGGACTTCCTGTGCCTTTCGATAGTGCTGAGCCCTGGGGACAGCAAGGAAAGCCTTCTCTGAGCTCCCAGTCTGCTTTCAGAAGGTCAGGATGTCACTGGGTTTTCTGGTTGATGTCCAGCCATCCAGCTGTACACTGAAAAGAGTGATCATCCGCCCTCAGAAGGAAGTCGCTCAGAGAATGCGGTTGGGGGTGGAGAGAATTTTCCTTTGGGCTGAGGATACAATGGTAAGTCTAAAACACGGCTGTGGTGGAGAAATGTTTTTCATGGAAAGAGTTCCCAGGGATGGACTGAACTAGCCAAACTGCTTCCTATTAAGGATTTGCTAAAGTTGATAGTTCTCTGTGCCTCTTTCCCCCTCCTTTGCTTTTGCTAGTTCTTAAAGGTATGAGGAAGGGCAAATGAGATGGAGATGATTCAGCAGCTGGAACTGAGCATGTTTGGCCCAGCCTGCTCTGCCCCTGACCGCGGTGTGGGGTTAATAGCGTTAATGGAAAGTGTTCCGGATCGAGTGAGGGAGCAGCGCCCTGGCAGGGTCACTTTCCATGAGGTACTGCCAAGGCTGATGTCACCAGGACTTGGGTTTTGCCGTCTGCCTCTCATTCTTTTAGGTGCAGAATGATGGAATAATCCGACTGGGTTGGCTTTGCCAAGGTTTGGTTCCCATCTTTCACTCAGGTAATATCTTATGTTCACAAAGCCTATTGTCTTACCCAATTTGGTTTTCAAAGGTGATTTCCATGTCCCAGCCCATGTTAATGAGTCAGTGGGCATTGAGCAGGTACCCACGCACCGGGACTGAGCGTTGTACTAGGTTTTGGGGGAGCTGCGGGGAGGGAGGAGACCAAGGACAGCAGGCGTGGTACCTGCCGTGGAGCCCAGCTGGGTATCGAAGGCTCACATGCACAGAATAACATGAGGCAGAGAATGGTCAGTGCTCTCGGAGGTTGGGAGGTCAGAGGGGCCTCCTGTGGCCTGGGAAGACAGCAGGGAGGAGGTGAGCCCTGAGGAGGACGGGGAGGGCTCAGATGGAGAGGAGGGGGCAGCACAGGCAGGGGACCGACGGTGGGTCCATGGGAATTGTGAAAATAATAAAAACAATAATGTAAGCCAGCTGTCTGCTGGAGGATCCTGGCTCCTGGATATCTAGATGACCTCAACATAGCACAACATACGTCCCTGCCTTTTCCAGGGTTCTTGAGTGTTCTGAGTGAAGAGGGGTTGGCTTCCTTGGGTCATTTCAGGATCTCGGCTCTGTTTTGATTGGCAGCGTATTGGTTTCTCATCTCTAGGGGCCAAAGCAATGCCCAATGATTGGATAGCCAAGAGCTGCCTCTTTGCACAGATAGTGCTTGGCTGTGCGTGTGTGCGCGTGCACGTGTGTGTGTGTGTGTGTGTGTGTGTGTGTGTGTGGTATCTTTGGAAAGAATTTCACATGGGACCACAGGATCACAGAAGCAAAGGACCTGTGCCTACCATACAAGGAACAAATCCCCAAGGATGCTGGTCATCCTTACAACTCCCACATCCACCCCCTTCCTCTCCGACATGCTCTATTGATTCCAAATAGATTCCGGAGCATCTGTGTGTCCACAAAGCTTCTTGTCTCCCAGGTAGAAGGAGAAATGCCCAGCTGAAAACTTTGGGGTTGGCCACTGAGCTGATGGGCCTATTTATTGTCTGGTTAGGAGATCGCAGGCTGAGGGTTAAGAAACTCCCAGCACTTGTCTGGCTTTTGGAAAGCATCTGGATCCTGCCGACAGTGTGTAGAAAAAACTTCAGGGCCTGCTTTCAACCAGGACAGGCTGTGCTCTGGGCACCCGCCCAGATCAACACGCAGGTGTGATGGCTAATCTGGCCATAGTGGTAGAATGGTTGTGGGAGGTGAGCCCAGTTCTGAAACACTGGCATGAAAACAGTAAGTCCTCGATTTTGTGGCACTTAGCAAAGTACCAAGAAAAGCCAAGGCTGAGTGTTCTGGGGGCACAAGAAAGAACACATGGAAAGAACATTGGAAATTCATCTTTAGAAAAATGGCTCCGCATTAAAAAATATCCCTTCAGAAGGGAAGTGTATAACAATTCACATTGCCTCTTTAAAATTCTGACAAGTGGCCTTACCCAGCTATTTGAAATGGAACTCTATGTACCACCCATTAGGAAGATTCAAATGTGATGAATAAAATCCATCATTTATATTATAGGTTAGCACCTAGGTGAATACCAAGAATCTTGCAGCCCTTGATTATCCCTTATCCTTTTTCCTATTCATCAAAGTTAGCTCCTGGACCAAGAGATCTAAGCCTTAATGTGTTTAAGAACTGCCTGGTGCTGAGTGGGGAGAGGGGACGGAGTGGGAGGAGAACAAGCTTGGGCCTGACTGGGCCCCAGAATTCAGCATTTTATTAAACAACCCTAATGAAGGTGATCTGGGAAACAGCAGAACATGATTTGGGATTATTATGGCTTATGCATTTGATTTAGTCAATACTGTCACTCACGAGTGACATCTATCATTTGCCTACCCTCTTTCATTTGACCCTCCATGCGGTGCAGGGGCAGATGTTGTCATTCCTATTTCATGGTCAAAGACTCCAGAACTCAGAGAGGCTGCGAACTGTGACTGACAGCTGGCCTACACCCGGGGCCAAGACTCCTAGCCCAGTGCTCATTCTGCTCATCCCTTCTTCAAGCCCCACGTGACCCACTGTGTGATGGTGTCAACATTTCTTCCTGCCTCCTTGTCTATACACTAAATTAGGGGAGGAGGGAGGGGCTAAGGTTCTCCGCTCTATTATTCTTGAACCAAGACTTTGGCCAGAGGGAGGCAGTGCTTGATAAATGTTAACATGCCTGACCAATTCAACCCAATGCCCTAAGCCAAGGGAGAAGAGGCATGTCATTTCTGCTTGAAAGGGGGTGATACTGAGTAAAAGTCACCAAAGGGCTGCCTTCTAATCCCCCTCACACACATAACCAGTGCTCCGACCCCAGAACTGCTCAGGACTCTTAGAAAAGAGTTTGTTGAAGAAAACACGTCTTCAATGAGATCGAGGATAATTAAAATGCCTGAAAACGGAATGTAACTCACAAGAATGATCAACTGACCAGAAGCTGACCAGAAATGGAGAAAAGAGAACTCAGGAAAGAACACACAGGATTGGGAACAAAGGGCTGCGCTCCAATTCCTGTTGTATTGCAAAAATGATAACACATACCACCAGTGACCAATTCCTGGGTGTCAGGGGCTGTAGTTCTCATGATAAGACAACTATCGGATGTCAGCATCTCCACTTTACAGGTGGGGAAGCTGAGGCTCAAAGACGCTAAAGGCCTTGACCTAGGTCACCCTGCTCATGAGTACCAGAAACACAGTTCTAACCCAGGTTCAGCGGCTCCCAAGCCTGAGCCCTGGAACTGCAATCTCCATGAGGCCTTGACTGTGAGATGCAAATGAGATGATTAACATGGATGTGTCACGTGAACCACGGAAATCTTGGCTCAGGTCCCAAACTTGGGAGCGATCCGTGCTCCTCTCTTTCTCTCATCCATTGCATCTAATCCCTCGGCACATCCTGTCGACTCTATCTCAAAATTTATCCAGAATCCCACCCACTCCCTTTGGAGTAGCTTCGCTATGACCATGTCTACTCCTCCATCTTCCCTGGCTTGGATAATTGCTATAACCTCCTGGCTGGTCTCTCAGCCTCACCCTTGGTCCCCAGGTCTTCTTACAACATAGGGCCAGAGTGATTCTGTTAAAACATAGGTCAGCACTCAGAAATGCATATAGATACTGAAGTTCTATGGCGTACACCTGAAACTCATATGATATTGTGTATCAGTTACATGTGTGTGTGTGTGCTCAGCCCACTCAGTTATGTCCAACTCTTTGTGATCCCATGGACTGTAAAGCTCACCAGACTCCTCCGTCCATGGGATTCTCCAGGCAAAATACTGGAGTGGGGTGCCATTTCTTATTCCAGGGGATCTTCTCTCCCCAGGGATCGAATCCGTGTTTCTAGCGTCTCCTGCATAGGCAAGCATATTCTTTACCACTGCATCATCTGGATTATGCCTCAATGAAAAAACAAATTACAGGTTATTTCTCTGCTCAAAACCTGCAATAACGCACCATTTCACCAAGAACAAGAGTCAGGTGCCTGTAGTGGCCCAAGTCCTATGGACTTTTCCCCTTAGCCCCCCTTCCTTCTTTTTTTTTTTTTTTTTTAAATTTTTTATTTATTTATTTATTTTTTTTACTTGTTTTTGCCATACAATGTCATGATATCACCATGGGTTTACATATGCTTCCCCTCCGGAACCCCGCTCCCTCCTCCCTACCCCCCGGGAAATCTCGCTGCACCAGTCCCAAGCATCAATCCTGGGCTGGCGATTGATTAGACACATGACAATTAACATGCTTCAATGCCCTTCTCCCATATCATCCCACCCTTACCCTCATCCACAAAGTCCACGAGTCTATTCTATACATCTGCGTTCCTTTTGTTGTCTCCCATGTTGGGTTCTCGTTACTGTCTTTCTAAATTCCATATATATGCGTTAATATACTGTATTGTTGTTTTTGCTTCTGGCTTACTTCACTCTGGATAATGGGCTCCAGTTTCGTCCATCTGAGTAGAATTGCTTCAAATGAATTTTTTTTCAATGCTGAGTAATATTCCATTGTGTATATGTACCACAGCTTTCTTATCCATTCATCAGTTGATGGGCATCTAGGTTGTTTCCATGTCTTAGCTATTGTAAACAATGCAGCGATGAACATTGGGGTACACGTGGCTCTTTCAATTCTGGTTTCCTCGGTGTATATGCCCAGCAGTGGGATTGCCGGGTCATATGGCAGGTCTATTTGCAGCTTTTTAAGGAACCTCCACACTGTTTTCCATAGTGGCTGTACTAGTTTGCATTCCCACCAACAGTGTAAGAGGGTTCCCTTTTCTCCACATCCTCTCCAGCATTTATTGCTTGTAGACTTTTGGATGGCAGCCATTCTGACTGGAGTAAAGTGGTACCTCATTGTGGTTTTGATTTGCATTTCTCTGATAATGAGTGA